>CABHPP010135830.1:35652-50179 GCA_902168425.1 Peromyscus attwateri | reverse complement strand
TCTGTCTGTGTCTGTGTGTGCATACATGTGAAATTGTGTGTGTGTGTGTCTGTCTGTCTGTCTGTGTGTGCATACATGCCCATGCTTGCTCCCATGGAGGAAGTCAAAGCAGGGCACCTATCCCTGTCACTCCTGTCCTGATGTTTTAGATAGGGGCTCTCTGAACCTGGCACCTGTGGATGAAGTGACCCTGGCTGCCAGTGGGCACTGGGGTTATGGGTGTGCAGCCTCCGCAGCTTTTTACGTGGGAACTGGAGATCCAAAGGTCAGTCCTCATGGTCACAGAGCAAGCGCTTCACTCACTAAGCCGCCTGTCTCCCCACCTTTCCCCACCCCCTCTCACCCCACTCTGGTATTTGGGTTTTGTTGTCATTGAGAAATGATCTCATACGGTACAGGGTGACCTAAACTTGCTGCGTAGCCAAGGATAACTTTGAATTTCTGATCCTCCTTGCTTAAACTTCTTGAAGGTTGGATTCTGGCTCATGCCAACATGCCTGGTTCATGCGGTAACAGAGATGGAACCCAGGGCTTTGTGCAGGCCAGGCAAACAATATTGCCCACTGAGCCTCATTTGTTTTTTTTTTTAGACAAAACATAGCTCTCATCATAAAGGAAATCAGAATTAGTCCATTCTTGACAAATTTGAATGACCATGACTTGGGACCCCAGATTCAGATCTCCCAGAGGAACATTTTCTCTGTGGAAGTGGCTTGGCGAAGTTCTTCCAGGCTCACCGTGTGAGAACGTAAGTCAAGGCACTTTCCATGTACATAGGTGTCGAGTAGGGGAGAGTCTCCGCTCCAGGTTCCAGGGGCTGTATTAAGATAGTCTCTGTGGGAATATGACATCAGAGAAATCAAAGGAAGAAATGATTTCAAACAATCAACTGTGTCAAACAGTTCTGAACAGTCAAGACAGAGACTGGGAAATCTACTGATTTTAAGAACTGGATGACACCAGGATGATAGCCGGAGGTTGGGAGTTGCAATTTTGGTGTTTTTCCCATTTAGGCAAAGACTTGGACATACAAGGATGGTGGACACTGGGGACTCAGGCCCAGGAGGGGAGACACTTCTTTTGTGTGAGTGAATGAAGGGCATCATTTGTAGCTATTTGTATCCACAGTGGTTAGAAATGGAAGGGATTACTACAGGATGGATTCATTTTATTTTTCCTGTAAAATAGAGGTGATGGCTACTTGCTGAAAATGATGGGGGTTGGGAAGAATTAGAATAAACGTATGTGAGTGAGTAGGGTAAAGCCTGAAAAAAAAAAAAAGTATCACCATACTAGAATAAATTTATTCTCCATGAAAAAAAATAATAAAGATAGTCTCTGTGGTTTGGGTTGGTGAAAGCTTTGGATTAGTGGAAGTTAGTGGTGTGTGAATTTAATATATTCCAAAACAATTTCCCTACAAGAATTAGGTCAGACACAGAGGTAAGCAATGAATGGCAGGGAACTAAAGATAGCCCAGTGTAAATTGGGTCCAGATCTGCAACATTCCAACTCTCCACAGTTGGAAATCAGTCAGACTTGTAGAATCTTTAACACAGGTGTGGCTTTTTTCTGGGAACTTCAGGTCACACGATGTAGCCCAAGCTGCCTTCAAACTTGTGATCCTCCTGCCTCTGCCTGGTTTAAAGGTGTGTGTGCACCACAATGCCCCATCCCACTTAGACTTTTAAAACCACATCAGTCCTGACCTATGCAAAGCTTATTCTCGGCACTTGGTAGTGTATAATGGCGCCTCCTGGTGGATAGTTCATTGTGGGAGCCCACAAAGGTTTCTGAGAGAGAGCTGAGCTTGCTTTACACAGCAGGGCTGCATTAGGGGATGGCTGGACCTCGTGCCTGGTCACCAGGTGTCTGGGATGGTCTACACTTGCTGTGCTGGGGGAAGGTCTTTTGCTCCACCCTTGGCATCCCTTTAAAAAGCCCTTTAGTAGAGACAGACGGGGCTGGTGGGTTGAGACCCAGGCCCTCCCGAGACTATCCCGTGTTTTCTGTCTGTCTCTCTATATACTTTTATCTACAAATTCCTAATTTCTCTCTGCTCAAAACTACCCTGGGGGAATAAGAGGGAGCTGGTCTCCCTCAGTTCATGAATTAGTATCTTTCATTAGCCTGGGCACTTAGAACTATCTCTTCATTTGCCCCTCATTGTTCACATTAGTTTATTCAAATCTTTGTCATTAGTTACAGAATTCAAAGGAAACACTTCACAGTAAGATCTAGCTATTTTTAATTGGTGAGCATAGAAGGACATAGCTCCGTGACATCAATCCCTATCTTCTGATCATAAAAACTGTGGGTGCCCAGCTTCAGATGTGCTGTCCTCAGGAAGGTATCCCACCCAGGGCTCAGAGAACCCTGCAGACAGTAGGCAGAAAAAAATGTACAAGCCACAGGAGGAGGATGTGAAGGCCCGTCTTCCAGACATGACATGGCCGGTGCACACCAGCTTTGGCCTCTGCAGAAGGGCTGCATGACAGGAAGCCAGAATCTTTTTATTTATTTATTTATTTATTTATTTATTTATTTGACAGGGTTTCCCTGTGTAGCTCTCTTGCTGTTCTGGAACTTGCTTTGTAAACCAGGCTGGCCTCGAACTCAGAGCTCTACCTGCCTCTGCCTCCTGGGTGCTAGGATTAGAGGTGTGTGCTACCACCACCCAATTTAGGCAGTAGGAATTTTAACATGGGCTGAGAAATGCTAACCCAAGACCCTACTTCTGACTGCGGAGCCATGGGCAACTGACGGCTGCTGAGGAAGGGAGCGTCGCTGTGCTCTGGGGATGTGGCCACAGGTAAGTTGTTCATGCCCGTGTGTGGCTCACACCCATTCACATACGGCCAGCACTAACTGGACTGGGGGCAAGGCTAATAATAATAATTATTCCTTTTTATTGAAAATAGATTTTTTTCCCTCACATAATATGAGCCACCCACCACCACCACCCGGTGTAGAGCATTTCTTCTTTTTGTTATAGGTGTGCTGTTGTTAGTATGAGAGATCTCCAATATTTTATGTAGATGCTGAGAGCCATGAACTTGCCTATTGGAACCACCTTCATCGTGTCCGATTGAAGCAGAGTTTTTCTCTTAGGCCACCAACCAGCTCCCAAATCATGACACAGAGACTTCTTATTAGTTATGAATGCTCGGCCTTATCATAAACCTTACTTCTTGCTAGCTCTTATAACTTAAACTATTCTCTTCACCTACTTTTTACTGCAGGGCTCTTTACCTTTCTTTCCTTTTGTATGTCTTACTTTCCTGCTGTCTCCGCGGCTGGCGCGTGGCTGCTGGCCCCAGGTGTGTCCCTCTCTTTATCCCTTGTTCTCTTCATTCCTTCTTTCTCCAGCCAAGATTTCTCCTTCTACTTATTCTCTCTGCCTCCAGGCCCAACTATCCCTCTCCTGTCTAGCTATTGGCCATTCAGCTCTTTATTTGACCAATCAGGTGCCTTAGGCGGGCAAGATGAGACAAATGCAATACATCATAATTAAACAAATGTAACACACCTTCACATAGTTAAAGTGATATTCCACAACATCCCATAAGTTTGGGTTTTTCCATGAGTTTGTAAGCTTTCTGTTGTTTTGGTTGTTGTTGTTGATATCCAGTTTTTACCCATTTTTAATCCATGGTGGTCAAATAGGATGCATGGTAATATTTCAATTTTCTTATATCTGTTGAGACTTGCTTTTGTGACTGAGTATGTGGTCAATGCAAGTGTTACAGCTCTGGAGGAAAAGGTACCCAGGCAATACCTATGTTGGGTCAGAGGTCGTGCAATAATGGGGGACAGACCACCAAAGTCTATTAAACTAGAAGCAAACTTTATTCCAGAAAAAAAAAAAAACAGAAGAAGAAAAAAATATCACTGTGGGGCACATAAGCTTATCAGCTGAGACCACAACCAGTGCTCGGAATTCTGAGGCTGTGGCCTGGAGGTTCTGTCCTCCTTTTTATAGTAAGGGGGAAAGCATCAGGCACGGGATGCCTGCTAGGAGTCACATAGAAACATCTACTAAAAGTTAACTTTGGTCCAGGCAGTTGTTGGCTATAAGGGGCAAGGGGGTTAAAAGTTAACCCCTGGCTGTTGACAGAGGAGCTGGCTGTAAGCAGAGAGCCATTGTTAGCAGTTAACCTTTAGAGCTGATAACTGTCAGCTTTTAATATTTTAGGTTTATAATTTTATATTTCTATATTCCTGGACCCTTCCCCTTCAGCTGTGAAGGGAAGGTATCCTGGATAACTACAGCTGTGAGGAAAAATGTATCCTGACTTGTCAGAAGTCAGGCAATACCTACAGCTGTGAAGGGGAGGTATCCTGGATACCTACAACTGTGAGGAGAAAGGTATCCTGACTTGTCAGGAAGTCAGGTTATACCTGAAGCTGGGTTCCAGTGGGGCATGGTCTCCCCACAGGATGTGGCAGTCCTGCTTCTCTCCAAGAGAGAGCCTTTACACCTAAACTCTGCTCCACTCCCCTAAGAGTTTCCCAGCAGAGATGTCCATTGGTTCTCTGTTCCACTCTGCAAGGAGAGTTTGCCAGCAGAGATTCTGCTCCAATCCGGCCAAAGAAGGTCTTCACCCAAAACTCTTCCAAGAGATTGATTTGGGAGGGAGGAATCCAGGAGAGTGGCTGCCTCTGCCAGGGCAGAGAAGGGCAGCTGCCGACTGAACAGGTACAGGGCTTCAGTAGGGCTTCTTAGGGGTGGAGTTTTTCCAGGAAGAAAATTTTCAGGGTGAGAATTGGTCAGATTTCAATCTCCTGAGTTTAGATAAGCTCAGAAATTGGCTATATTTTGTGCTCAGGGATTGGTTGGTTTTCCTACTCAGGGACTGGTTGGTTTTCATGCTGAGTTGGTTAGAGGCAGAGTGTGTTTCCTTGGCTCTGGTTTCAGGGCCAAGGTGTGTTTCTTTCACTGGTTCTTTTTAACTTTTTGGCTCTAGTTTCAGAGTCAGGGTGTGTTTCTTTGGCTGGCCCCTTTACCCTACAATTTTGGAGAAAATTCCATGAGGTGCTAAGAAAAAGGTCTATTCTTTGGTGTTTGGGTGAAATGGTCTGTAAATATGTTAGGTCCATTTGGTTTACAACATGTTAGCTCCAGCATTTCTCTGTTTAGCTTTTGTCTGAATGACCTGTCTGTTGGTGAGCATGGCATATAGAAGTCTCCCACTATCAGTGTGAGGGTCAATATGTGATTTAAGCTGTGCTAACATTTCTTTTATGAATTTGGGTGCCCTTGTTTGGTGCACAGATGTTAAGAATTGAAATGTCCTCTTGGTGGATTTTTGCTTTGATAAGGAGGTAGTGTCCTTCTCCATCTCTTCTGGTTAGTTTTGGCTTGAAGTCTGTTTTGTCAGATATTAAAATAGCTACACTGGCCGGGTGGTGGTGGCACACACCTTTAATCCCAGCACTTGGGAGGCAGAGGCAGGCAGATTTTTGTGAGTTTGAGGCCAGCCTGGTCTACAGAGTAAGATCCAGGAAAGGCACAAAGCTACACAGAGAAACCCTGTCTCAAAAAACCAAAAAATACTACTACTACTAATAATAATAGCTACACTGACTACTTACTAAGTTCATTTGCCTAGAATATCTTTCTCCATCCTTTGATCCTAAGGTGATGTCTATCCTTGATGTTAAGGTGTGTTTCTTGGATGCAGCAGAAGGATGGATCCTGTTTTCCTATCCATTCTGTTAGTCTGTGTCTTTTTATTGGGGGAATTGAGACCATTGGTGTTGGGAGTTATCAATGAGCAGTGTTTGTTGATTCCTGATATTTTCTTGTTGGTGTGCCCCTCCCCTTGATTTGCTAGTTGGGATTATTTATTCCTTGGGTTTTCTTGGGTGTACTTAATTTTTTCAGGTGGGAGTTTTCCTTCTAGCATCTTCAGTGGGGATGGATTTGTAGATAGATAATGCTTAAATTTGGTTTTTATCATGGAATGTCTTATTTTCTCCATCTATTGTGACTGCAAGTTTTGCTGAGTATAGTGGTCTGGGCTGGCATCTGTGGTCCCTTACAGTCAACAGGACATCTGTACAAGAATATCCGGCTTTTAGAATCTCTATTGAGAAGTCACGTGTTATTCTAATGGGTCTGTCTTTATATGTGATTTGATCTTTTTCCCTTGTAGATTTTAGTATTCTTTTTCTGTTCTATACCTTTAGTATTTTGATTATTATATGCTGAAGGGACTTTCTTTTCTGGTCCAGTCTATTTGGTGTTCTGTATGTTTCTTGTACCTTGATAGGCATGTCCTTCTTTAGGTTAGAAATTTTTCTTCTATGATTTTGTTGAAAATAGTTTCTGTGCCTTTGACTTGGGTTTCTTCTCCTTCTTCTATTCCTGTTATTTGTATATTCGGTCTTTTCAGAGTGTCTCAGATTTCCTGGATGTTTTGTGCCAGGATTTTTTTTAGATTTAACATTTCCTTTGACTGACCTACCCATTTCTCCTGTTGTGTCTTCCATGCCTGAGATTCCCTCTTCCATCTCTTGTATTCTGTTGGTGAGGCTTGCCTCTGAGATTCTTGTTCAAGTTCCTAAGTTTTTTGTTTCCAGATTTCCCTCAGTTTGGGTTTTCTTTATTGATTCCATTTCCACTTTCAGGTCTTGAACTGTGTTATTCATTTCATTCCACTGTTTGTATTTCATAGGTTTCTTTAATGGGTTTCCTCATTTCCTCTTTGAGGACCTCTATTATTTTCATATAGGCTATTTTGAAGCCCTTGTCCTGTTCTTCCTCTGTATTTCATTTCTCAGGGCATCCTGTAGTGGGGTTGCTGAGCTTTAGTGGAGACATGTTGTCCTGGCTGTTGTGTGTTTTATGCTGGCATCTAGGCATCTGGATTTGGGAAGATTGTAATTCTAGGTGCTGATATCTGGTCTTGTCTTTGTTGGGTCAGTGTTCATTCCTTGGTTTCTGTTGGCCTCTCTGGTTCTTAGGTGAGTGTGGTGTCTGTGTGTTGCCTGGTAGGGAATGCTTCTGGGATTCTGATAGGTGTGGCCACTGGGGGTTCCAGGTAAAATGTGTTTCTAGGTATTGGGATCTGACACTTAGGAATGGTGTGGGCTGGGGCAGGGGGTGGGGCTGGGGGTCCAGAGGAAGGGAGAAAGCAAGGTGTTCTACCAGGAATGAGTGCAGAGGGTGTGAAGAGGCCTCAGCGGGTAGTCTACAGAGCTGGGGGTGAGACTGGGGATTGAACATGGAGGAGAGGAGGGAGAGTGATGATCTGAAGCTCGCCTACCTGCCTCGCTGGCCTACCTGCTTCTCTGGCAGGCTTGGCCAGTAGGTTCTCAGGGAATGCCTGCTGTTGTTGGGCCTGGAATAATGGGATAGATGAGTGGGGGGAAGGAAGGTTGGAGGAGGAGATCTATGTGATCCACTGGAGAAGGGGGCAGGGAGGGAGGGGATGCTTCAGCCAGTGGTCTGCTGTAGAGCTGGGGGTGAGACTAGGGAATTGACTTGGAGGGAAGGAGGGTGAGGTGAAGATCTGTGTGATCCACTGGAGAAGGAGCAGGGAGGGAGGCATGGCCTTAGCAGTTGGCCTGTGTTGTGGGGTGTCCACCAGAGAAGACTGCTCGGACATGGGTTTAAGCCAATAGAAAGTCTTTATTAGCTGGCCAGTGACTACACTGGGTGCTCAGGATCCCAGTGTAGCCCCGAGCCTTTCTCAGGATGAGCTTCTACGCACAAAAAACATGTTCTAGGTTGACATACTTCAGTTAACAAGAACAGTTAGCCAGGAGCGGAACTACAGAAGTTAAAAACAAGGTTAGTACATTTAGAGACTTTCCCAGAACTATGGACTTTGATGGATTGGGTCTTTATTCTCATTTTTGACAGGTGGTGCTGTCTACGTCCTGAGTTTTATGGTACTTTCATCATGGAGTCAGTTGCACTAAGGTCTGGGGCCCTGTCTCGTTCCCCACTGGTTTCATGAATAAATGAACAAGGTGTGGATTCATCCTGCTCTACAGCTGTGTAGTTGGCCCTAAGGACCGTTAATTTTACTGAATGGACACATAATTGGCCATATAGTTGAAGATGGAAGACCCTATGAATAATTTAATCAGAATAAGAAGTAAAGGCTCAGCCAATGCTGATAACAGAGTAGTTATCCAGGGGATCCAGAGAGCAGAGACTGGTACCAATGATCTGATTCATGTCTTTGCCTCTTTCTCTTTTTGGGTTTTTCAACCACGGCAAGATTTAAAAAAAAAAAAAAAATTACTCCTGATCAATTAGCATAGAAACAATAGGTTTTCCCCACGTCATACATAGTTTCCTTTATCTCATGAGAAGTAAGTCCAAGCCTCTCTGATTTTTGTAAGGGAATCACTGTTGTTTTAATTCAGAAATGGAAACTTTTACTATTTCTAGGTCCTGATCAACCTGGAGTCTACTTAGTTTCTTATAACTTGTATTTCTGTGATGGAGGCTGGTGTGCCTATGGCTGTTGAGTTGGCCACGCCGGCTCTGACCAGGAGTGGGGTGAGGACAGGCACGGCTCTTTTTTTTTTTTTTTTTTTTTTAAGTCCAGGGTCCGTATTATCTAAAGCGTCAGAAGAAGCACATTTAGTTAAACTGTTAGTACGTGCCCACCAAGTCCTCTCAGGGGCTCAGTAACAGTGCTCTTGTCCAGATGAGTTAACCAATGAGGCAGCATAACAGGTATCAGAATAAGGGAAGTTCCTAGGTTTAAGGTTTTGGATATTAGACAAGCTCCAGCACCTTGTTTACATCCTGTAATGTTAATTTGGGCTGCCCCGGTCACAGTGAGTTTTGTCAGTCAATGGACTAGTTCCTTTCCCTATGTAGTACAGAGGCCAGGTGTGTAAGCATAACCAGCAATCCCTGCTGATTTCTAGCTGGGAGTGAGGAACTAAGTGGGGAGCCCAGCCCTAGCGCATATATAAGCTCTGTATTTTCAACTCAAACGATAAACTTATATATCTTTTCTTTCTCCAAAACAACTAGACAATGGGGCCATCAGTAAGTAAAGGTCAAGATGGACTATGAGTTGCTGGTCTGTAGACACACTAGCTAATGACCTTCCCTGTATCTGACTTCCTCAGTTCCCAGGTCTGGACCTGAGGTGGGTGGGTATTGGCCCATGACCCCGTATTCATACCAAATGTAATATGTGGAGGAAGTGGAAGGGCCTGGGGCCCAATAAAATCTTAATTTTACTGGGTCCATAGTCTGGGAGATAGTCCATTTGACTGAGGACTGTAGCTTCTTTTCTGACCTGGGTGTGGTGGATCCATGGTGTAATGCCAGCTACCTTCACAGCCATAGGAATGGAGGGAATCACCTCGTAGGGTCCTTTCCAAGTTGGCCCCAGTACCCCCTGCGGCTATCTGCTTGGCCCAGACAGTATCACTGGACTCAAACAAGCAGAATCTGGTGGTGGACTCAGAGGTGAGCTGGGTTTCTCAGATGGTCTAGTAAATATGCTTTATGGAGGGCTGGGCGGCCTGAAGTGATTTGAGAAAGGAATGGTTAGAGAGCTGCCAACTGCTGGTCTCTGAACATGGGAAGCAGTGGGGGAGCTCTTCGCAACATAATCTCATAGGGGGTAAATCCCTCCACATACAGGGCTCAGGGTACCCAAAGCAAAGGAAAGAGGTCTATCCACCCTTTGCTGGAGTCTAATTTTTGTTAGTTTCTTTTAATGTCCTGTTTATTGTTTGTTTTTACTTGCCTAGAATTCTGAGGTCTGTATGAACAATGAGGTTTTCTATCTATGTCTAAAGCTTTAGTTATTAATTGAGAGGTTTTGGCTATGGAAGCCAGGCCATTGTTGGACCCATTGCTAGGCAGGAGGTCAAATCAGGGGACCAGTTCCTGGAGGAGCTTTTAAACTACTGTTTGAGCAATTTCAGTCTGATTGGGGAATACTTCTACCCACCCTGAAAAGATCTCTATAAAAACTAGCAAGTACTTGTATCCTCCCCTGGCAGGCAGGATCTCGGTGAAATCAGTTTTCCCAGAGTTCACTGGGGCATTGGTTTCTCATTCTGATCCCTTCCAGGGTTAAGTCTCTCTGCTTTGGATATACTTAAGCACACCTGACATCTGGCTGAGACATCCCACACTAGGCAACTCAGAAAGTTTTGTGGAGCCCTGATGAGAAGTCTGGTGAAGGTCAGTTCCCAGAGTCCTGCCAGATCTCTCCTAGTGGCGAGAGATTCCACAGAGCATTCCATCTGGCATGAGTTCCAGAGCAGTGATACCTAGGCTTTGACGTAACCTTTTGTATACAGTAGTGGTTGTTATCTGAGTTGCTTCCAGAATTTCAGAGCTTTTGCATAACTTAGTCTTGAGACCAGATAAGAGGTTTAGTATGTGGAAACTGGTTTGCTAAAGGCTGTGTGTGTGTGTGTGTGTGTGTGTGTGTGTGTGTGTGTAACAATTAAAGAAGCTTTCACTAAGCCAGGAAGGAGTCAGTACATCAGAAGTTGGCTCTCCTGTTGCTGTTAAAGCCATTAAACATTCTAGAGTGACCTCTTCAGCTGACCAGCACAACACAGAACACTGACATTTCCCTCTGGTGTCCTCCATCAACCTGTGGGTTTGAGCTGTCCATTTCTTCTTTACCATGGAGTCCCAGGCAGCACCAGCTCAGAGTATGTCATTAGAAGATCAATAGGCCTCACTGGTCTAGGGCCATTTGTCCGGCAGCCAGGTAAGTGGCCTGGTAATGGAGGAGCCATTCTTAGGGGAAGCCAAATAGCCTCTAGGAGGGCCAAGGTGTTTTGTTTTTTATCCTTCCCCTTTCCTACATGGTGAGGAGCCTTCTTTCTCTACAGATCATACTGTGGACATGCGTGGTACTAAAAGCATAGCCACAGTCCGTGTATATGGTGGTGGACTTTTCTTTTCCTCATCTGAGAGGAAATCAGTTCTGCACTATGGACTGAGGTATCTGGCTTGGGCCCAAATTGTTTCAGTTCAAGTAACTGCTGCAGCTCCCATGTACTTGATTCCATTTCTCGTGACAGTTATAGATGAGCACCTACAGGTCATCATCAGGCAAGAGGGTTGCAGGATTGATGGTGGTGGGTTTCTCACATAAGACTTGAGGGTGGTCTAGGAGTACGACTTGGTACTGGGTCACATAGGCATTAGACAGCCAGCGTTCTGGTGTCCTCAGAGGAGGGCCTCCGTGGAATTGGGTGCTGTGAGTATTATCTTGACCCAGAGTTAACTTGTTTTCACTAGACTAGCAGTAGCTGCTAGTTGGTTACACTTAACACTACTAGCAGTAGTTCTTGGACAGGTGGACCATCCTTTGGCTAAGGGTCCAATCATTTAGCTAGGCATGTCACAGGGTGCTTCCCCTTTTGAGGTTTTGAGACATCTAGACTAGGGCTGAGCCGAAGTCAGAGCTGTTTTTAAAGCCTCAAATGCCTTTTGTTAGTCTCAGTCCAGATTAGGGGCTTGGTGCCCACCCCCTTTGTGCTGGTGTATAGAGGCCTCGCTATTTCCACAAACTAGTATCCAGAGGCAGCGATACCCAGCTGCACCCAGGAACGCTCAAACCCGTGTCTTAGTCTTTGGAGTTGGGATCTGAAGGACAGCGGCAATCCTACTATGAAACAGGCTCCTTTGGCCTCCCCTCAGCTTACAGCCAAGATAGGCAGCCTCTGATGTACAAAGCCGGGCTTTCTTAGCCGACATTCTGTAGCCCAAGGTCTGTAACTCCTGCAGAAGTTCCTCAGTGGCCCTTTTATAATCTGTTTTCCCAGAAAACCTCTGACAGACGGGCAAGAGGTCAACATTTCTTGTCTCATCAAACAAGGTTGGAGAATTTTTAAATCCTTGGGGTAACCTGGTCCATGTAAGTTGCTTGCTGTAACCTCCCTCTGGGTCTATCCACTTAAAAGCAAAAATGGGTTGACTCACCTCTGCCAATGTGAGGCTGAAGAATGTATCTTTCTGGTCCAAAACAGCGTACACCTGTTTCTCTGGAAGAATTAGACTCATGAGAATCAGAGATTCCAGGTTTCTTCATAGGCAAGAGAGGCATATTCTAAGGTGATTGGCAGGCACCAGGATACTTGTCTCTCCAAGCCAGGCAATCTGAACTGCAACTTTTTTTGTTTCCAGGGTCATTGGGTATTGTTTAATGTAGATGGGGGTAGTTGAACTGGTTAGTTGAACAATTAGAGCTTGGTGTTGGGTCAGTCCTGGGGGGTTGGCGTCTGCCCATACCCCCAGGAATCTTTGTTGTCAATTTGAGAGACAGTACAACTGTATCTTCTGGTTAGAGGCAGAACTTTCAGCTAGGATATTTCCTTCTGAAAGAGTAAGACATCAAAATTTTGCTAGGTATCTGTTAAGTCTAATTTGTCCTATATCAGAGAAGGTGGTGGTGACTTTATTTATGCAAAAGGTCTTGTCCCAATCAGTTCTCTGTCGTTAAAATACCCTTTGAGCTACCTCCAGCAACTGGGATCTACTTAAACCTGCAAATTTTTCTATTTTTTATAACTTTTTTCTAGTATCTGGGGCCAACTGAGTAACAAAGGAAACCTTTTTAGCATTTATCTCTAAGCCTTTTAAAAAGGACCTAGTGAAGTATGTTGAAAGTCTCTTTGGTCAATGTTGGACAGAAGGGAAAATGTGTTCTGTCCAGGCTGAATTGTCCAGAATTGATCCCCTCATCCAGCCCTAGGGCAATTTTTCTACTTTTTTTTTTCAGAGAATGCTAGGTTTTATAGATCGCTGGTTGAAAAGAAGGCATAAATTATGAAGAAAGAGGAAGGAGTAAAGCTTCCTCTTTTCTTCCCAAGCATGGCCTGTGGGGTCTTTCCCCCTTCCCTGGGGTATTTTAGGTGCAGGTATGGGAGTTGAGGGAATGGTCCCCTCCCTGTGTGCATGCTTAGATGGCAGGGGGCCCTGGATGAGAGGCTCAGTCCCTCCACACCGCCACACAGGGACTGACTTGGACTTGACTGAGTCAAGTGAAACAAGAGAGTGTGCTCCAGGAGTGGGACAGATGGAGAGTTGTGTGTGTGTGTGTGTGGGGGGTGGTTCTTGGAGTAACCTAGCAGAGAAAAAGGGTTTGGTTGGTACCACAACAGGGCAGTGCACGTCTTAAGCTAGGGGGCGAGGTCTCACACCAGAGAAAGCCACTGATCAATACAGGAAAACAGAACTGACAGAACCACACAGAAAGACACACAGACACACAGCAAAGATAACCAGGAGTGGCCACCATATATTCATATACCGGAGACAAGAATCCAGTGACATCTCCCATGGATCCCCAATGCTGAATCAGCAGCTGCATCTGACCTCATGTGTCCAAACAGAAGGTGCCATAACCAGACTTATCTCCAGAGGTGACAGACAGAGGTGACTTTCTAACTTGTTTCCTTTTGGGGTGAAGTGTTTGGGAGCAACCGATCAAAGGGAGTCCTGGGACCTGGAACATTTCCAGTTGTGCACTCCATAGGAGCTCCTTGATCACCACACTCTTCCCTGTTCTGAGATCTGAGACTCCTAGTGCCTCAAGTTCTGGTCTCTGGGGATCTCGCTGGGGCCTCCAGAAATATTGTGGGATATCTACCAGAGACTGCTCAGGCATGGGTTTAAGCCAATGTATTAGCTGGCCAGCAACTACACTAGGTGTTTGAGATCCCAGTGTAGCAACAAACCTTTCTCAGGGTGAGCTTTTAAACACAAAACATATTCTGGGTTGATGTACTTTAGTTAACAGGAACAGTTGTCAGAAGTAGAATTTCATAAGCCAAAAAGCAAGGTTAGTGCATTTAAAGGCTTTCCCAGAACTATGAACTTTGATGGATTATGTATGTCTTGTTCTCATTTTGGCAGGTGGAGCTATGTGCTGAGTTTTATAGCCTTAATGGTACTTGTATCATGGAGTGAGCTGTGCTAAGGCCTGGGGCCCTGTTACAGTCTGCTACATAGCTAGGGATGAGATTGGATTTGGAGAGGAGGGAGAGATGAAGATCTGCAGTTAGCCTACCTATTTCCCTGGCTGGAGTGTGCTGTCATATTTTTAAATTGAAGCACAAATACCTTGGAATGAAAAGGAAAACATTTGAAGACTAACTTATGTGTACAAGTACTTTCCTTATATGCATGTCTGTGCACCATGTGTGTGCTTGTGCCCATGGAGGCCAAATCAGGATGTCAGATCCTCTGGAACTGGAGTTCCAGATGGTAATGAGCCCCATGTGGTGCTGACAACCAAACCTACATCCTCTGCAAGAACAGTCAGTGTTCTCAGCCAGTGAGCTGTCTCTGCAGCCTTTGGGACTGCTTCAGATTTTGTGCAATGTACCTGCTACGGTTTAAGACAACAGAGTGAGCCGGGCGGTGGTGGCGCACACCTTTAATCCCAGCACTCAGGAGGCAGAGGCAGGTGGATCTCTGAGTTCGAGGCCAGCCTGGTCTAGAGAGCGAGATCCAGGAAAGGCGCAAAGCTACACAGAGAAACCCTGTCTCGAGAAAAAAAAAAAAAAAAAA
>CABHPP010135830.1:12903-35552 GCA_902168425.1 Peromyscus attwateri | reverse complement strand
TATTATTATTATTATTATTATTATTATATTATTGAGACAGGGTCTCACTTTGAAGCCCTGGCTCACCTAGAACTTACTATGTATACCAGGCTGGCCTGAGTGCTGGGATTAAAGGCTTTTGCTATCATGCCTGGACTGGCACCTACTGATTTGCTTTGACACAGGGTCTTCCTACGTAGGCCAGGCTGCCCCTTAGATTTAAAATCCTATTGAAGTTTGTGCTGGAATTATAGGCATGTGCTACCACACCCAAACTACTTCCATTTATTTTTCATTACCTCAATAATTATATCATGCATGTGTATTATCTGTGTATGTGTATGCACAGGTGCACATGTGGTCAGAAGACAACTTTGTTGGGTTGATTCTCTCCTTACACTTTTAGTTGGGTTTGGGTAACAACCTCAAGTTGCAGGGCTGCAGAGCAAGCACTTTATACCTGCTGAACTACCTCAATGCTTTTTAATTCTTTTGAGATGGGGGTACCTTGCTATACTGCCCAGACTGCCTCAGAAGGCCTAGGCTCAAGTGATCTTTTCCCCTTCCTGGCTTGTCTTCCCCAAGTAAAATTTGGTAGTTGGGACCTGGAAACCCATTTCCTCCTGGGCTTCTGAAACTAGCATAGCCAATCCATTTCTCTCCCTGCCAGTGACCACACTAGGGCTTTCTAAGGCTGAATTATGAGAGATAATAGTACATTTCTCCTTTGTTAGGCTAGCATGATTTTGGCAGGACAGTTTCTTCTGATGTAGCAGCGATCTGATATAACCACCCCAAATCAGCAGAGACAATTACAATGTATGAGTCCCATTTCCATTTACAACATAACTGCTCTTTATACCTTGGAACACTTACTAGAAGACATACAGTAATATTAGAAGGTTTCATAATAATTTTTTTCTCTCTCAAGACAAGGTCTCATGTACCCCAGACTGGTCTCAAAATCCGTATGCAGCTAAGGATGGCCTTAAACTTCTGATCCTCCTGCCTTCATCTCCCTAGCATTAGGGTTACCCTGTGCACCACAGGCCCAGTTTATGCAGTCTTGGAACCAAATCCAGGATTCATGAATCTCTACCTGCTAAGTACAATCTCCCATGCACAAAAATGACCAAGACACAGAAGGTCTACGTAGGGCAATGGGAAGGGGAGGCTTCTACATTGCCAGTGTTTACTCCTAAGGAGAAAGACCAGAAGGCAGCTTGTTGGGTGTCTTCTGTGTACAATGGTGATTATAAGTAGACCACTAGGAATGAAGCTAGACTACTGTCCAACCACCATATTGTCTGACCTTGTTTTCATATGTAGGCCAAGAACCAAGGGCTGAATGTAGTTTTATATTTTGGTGGCACTGGTGGTCCATCCCAGGGAAATGCACATGCTAGCCAAGTGCTAAACCACATGCAAGAGGTCAGGAGCACATGCACTGTACAGCAATCTTAGTTAAGAACCCATTCCATCATCTGAAAGTGGGTTGGAAGCTAACCACCCTCAGGTTCTTCAAAATGCCCAATGTTATGACCGCTCAGATGAAAAATAAAAACCAATTTTATTTTTATGAGTGCACACAGAGTTTGGATGCCAGAGGACAGAAGAGGCTACTGGGTGCCCTGGGAGGTAGAGCTAGTTGTGAGCTGCTGGATGAGTGAACCAAGCTCAGTTCTCCTGGCAACAGCAGCAACCTCTTATAAGGGCAGAGTCATCTATCTCTCCAGCCCTGATCACCATTTATTTCCCTTTATGTATTTATTTAAATATCTGGGGATTCTAAACATGACTTGGGAAACTAGTAACCCTGATGTTTTGACACAGGATCGCACACAGCTGTCCTCTACGTAGTCACGGCTATCCCAAACTAATCCTCTCGCCTCCCAAGTGCTGGGATTGTCGACAGGTGCCAACACCTTCAGTCTACGTGATGCTAGGAATGAACCCAGGGTCTTATGCTAGTCAAGTACTTTACATCCAAGCTATATCCCCAGGCCTAGAACTTTGTACCTGAATTGTACCAGGGCAGCATATTGTTTATAGCAACTAAACCTGCTTTTTAAGTGAATCTTTATACCATAACAAGCTATATTAATAATTCAAAGTGAAGTGCATGATATACAATTTAAGGATGATAAAATTTAGAAGTTTGAATCTGCACTCTTCTCTCCCCAAAGGCTCAGGACCATGTGAAAGAAGAGGAAAGAATTTAACAGGAGTGCTGTGGCATGCGTCTTCTCGACAGACCATGCCAGAACACACTGCGCCTATGGTTACCTGTTTTTAAAAAAAAAAAAAAAAAATCAAGCCATGATTAGTCAATGTGTTATTGGTCAGGGTTCTCTAGAGGAACAGAACTTGTAGAATGAATATATATATAAAGGGGATTTATTAGAATGGCTTTACAGGCTGTGGTCCAGCTAGTCCAACAGTGGCTGTCTACCCAAAACAGAAGGCCAAAGAATCCAGCAGTTGTTCAGTCCATGAGGTTGGATGTCTCTGCTGGTCTTCAGTATGCACTGGAACCCTGAAGAAAGTAGGGTCTGATCCAGCAAAGGAGTGGACTTGCCATCCAGAGAGAGTAATCTTCCTTCTTCTGTGTCCTTTATAGAGGCTGCCAACAAAAGGCATGGTCCAGATTAAAGGTTTGTCTTCCCACCTCAAAAGATAGGGATTAAAAGTGTTTTCCTACTTCACATGATTTAATCAAGAAAATCCCACACAGGTATACAAAGCTGCCTGGGTTTGTTAATTCCAGATGCAGTCAAAATGACAACCAATAATAGCCATCACAGTTACAAAAAATGGGAAATGGAGACATATGGGAGGTGCGTGGGGGAGGGGGAGGGGCAAACTGGGAACCTATGACCAGTATACATTGTTTCCACGTATAAAACTAACAATAAATACATTCTGTTAAAAGCAAGCTGGGTCAGGGGAGACAGCCAGTCAGTTAAGTATCTACCTTGCAAGCACAAGAACCCAGTTTGATTCCCAGAACCCACATTAAAACAAAACAAAACAGAGCTGGGGATGGTGGCTCATACTTGTAATCCCAGTGCTGAGGAGGGTCTCTGGGCTCACTGGAGAGCCAGACTGGCCTGCTTCTAAGTTCCAGACCAGTGAGAGACCCTGTCTCCAAGAACAAGAGGAACACCCTGAATAACACCCTGCCATTCTCTGCATACATACACACAAAAGGAGCTGAGGCAGAGAGAGTAAGGTCCATTTAAAGAGGATCCCCTAAATAAAGCCCAGGCTGACCTTAAACCTTCAAGTATCACATGTCAGGATTATAGGCATATACTACCCACCTTTAACTTGCAGTTCCTTAGAAACCAGATAATACAGCACAGTGGTCTGGACCCGAGCCATCCACTATGGCAGCCACTTCCATGTGCAGTTACTGACCATTTAAAATGTGGCCACTTCAAGTTAGATGTGTTATACAGGATTTGAGAAAATACAAAAGATCTCCTTATCTACTGAAAGGATATACGCTGGGTTGAATAACTTTTTTTTCTTCCAGTTGGGGACTGACTCCAGGACTAAGGAAACACTCTACCTGACCAATTCTGCTTTTAAATGAGGCCACTAAACTGTCTCACAGGACTGCACTTCTTTCAGACAGTATTGCCAGAAGACACTTGTGATCCGACCACATTTATCAGAATCTTATTCTGTAGTGTAACTAGGGGCTTCTGCTCTGTTAAACATTGTAGCCAGTGATGTTTGCTGGCACATGATGCCTGTGATACCACCAACTTAGGAGAATACTGTAAACACTTGTCCAAAGGGGGAATGAATTGGCAAGGACGAAGCCCTCACAGCATCAGCACCAATACGTCTACTTCCTATTTAAGGAAATATCTGCTGAGGATCCAATAGCTTTTAGGACAGCTCTTTTCCAGGTAATGGCTTGTAACTCAGGGTTTCTGAATGCTTTTGCTGGTGGGATACCAGACTACTCAGTTACCTCTCAAGAACTAGGGTACAGCTTTCTTACATTTTGAGTCAAAGGAGACCTATTATACAATCATGTATGACAACAAACAGAGGGTCCTTTTCCCTCGTTGAGTTACTTGGATGTAAACTGTCCCTAATGTACACTTGCTTTCCCAGTTACATGAGCTGTTTCCTGTGTCTTATGGTTCATTGGGGAAGAGGGGCACAGAGAACACAGAAGAGATACTTAGTTTATCTCCTATCCCCGTAGCTTGTTAGGTATGCATGTGTCCATGTGTGGCTACATTTTCTGCTGTTTGCTTGGCCTTTTAAGGAAACAAGTAGGTACCTATGTTACCATACTATTTTGTGACTCTTAAATTGTTTATACCAATGCCCAAGAATACACTGTGAAAGAGTAAGATTAGTGGTTAACACCTTAACCCAGCTCTATTACCCTGCTGTAGCCCATCACCCCTCCACCCCTTTGCAAACACCCTTTCTAAAAACACACCTAACATGAAACACAACAGATATTTTAAGTGTACATCATACATTTATTACCAACAACCCTCTCAACTCCAAAATTGGGCACAGGGATTAAAAATAAAAATTCATTGCACTACTTAGTAAAGCATTACTAGTAACTTTCATAAAAAATGTACAAACTTTGTTAAAAATTTATCAAGCCTTCAAATGATTTGGTTACAGATATTTATAATACATTTAAAACTATGTTAACTGATACAATGGAATATGATTTGAGGAAATGACTGAGCAAATGATTCCAACAAACACCCCTGTGAGCTTTCATAATCTTAAACAAACAGCAACATGAGGTAACCAGATGCACTATGGGGGACAGACTTCTAAAGAAGGCCCAGAGATACTGTGAAAAATATTCTCAGAAGCTGGCAGGCAGATTGCACTTGAAATTATCACAAGAGGCCCAATTTTAAGAATTCTAGCAAATTACAGTTCAGGGAGTGTATAAAATCTAATATGCTTTCACAATTTCAGATTATGCTAAAAAAAATTCAGGACAGAAAAATCTTAGTATGGTATCTTGATAATTGGAGGCCTTGAGTTGTTTTGTGGAGGCTGGAGTTTTTAAAAAAAAATACAAAATATGGTGATTCAAGCAAAAAACCCAAAACCCCATACAAATCAAAATAACAAAAAAGCCCAAACCCCAAATCTAAAACATACAAAAAACAAAACAAAAAACCAAAAACAAGAAAAAAAAAAACAAAAGAAAAACAAATCCCACAGCTGAGTTGGGACGGTAAAGCCAATATTGTTCTAGGAGGAAGGAGGATGAAGGCTGTTAACATCCATCTGCCACCTGGTGCATCTCCCCAAGATGACGGCTACTTGGAGAGCACACTTGGTGTGCTCCTAAAATACACTAACCCTTCAGTGAACAAAAGTCCAAACACCTCTAAGAGCTCTGGGCTAAGAAAAGGCATTCCCAAGGCGATAGCAGTCATAACTGGTGAAGAGAATTTTATCAGGTCAGACCCTGCTGCCTCCTAAACTGCCAACTACCTCTATAAAAAAAAAAAAAACTACTGGGAAGGGCCTTTATGGTGAGCACTGCTGGAAAAAGAAAGGCTGCTCTCCATCTTTAGCACAATGGGCCTTGGTAGTCAGTATCTCTGTACAAATTAAGAAAGTGCTTCACTTGTGTGCATCAGTAAGACAAATACTGAGTGGAGCAGTGTTAGGTTAGAGCTGTACAGGTATAAAGTTTTTGCAGCTATATAAAAGTGTACATATAGTATGGACTTTTGCCATTTTAAACATGATTTTTTTAATTAAAAAATAAAGATTAAACTGTATGTGATTTGGAGCTGACTGTTATATGCCAATAATTTTGGTCTTTAACACACTTTTTTATTCATTAGGAACAGGAGGGGGTATCCTAATGATTTAAAAGTAACATGTGCATTTTGCCACTGTTTAAATGTATTTCTGACACACTAACACAAAT
Source organism: Peromyscus attwateri (assembly GCA_902168425.1). Taxonomy (NCBI): domain Eukaryota; kingdom Metazoa; phylum Chordata; class Mammalia; order Rodentia; family Cricetidae; genus Peromyscus; species Peromyscus attwateri. Next base: position 29,626 of record CABHPP010135830.1, on the reverse strand, counting down.
CTAGAGGCAAAGAGAAAGTAGGTCAAATCCTATTTGTCTGACTAGATAGAGGCAACAGTGTCTGGAAGAAGACAAAATTGTGCTTCTGTGTGAACTGGCTTTCCTGAACTCTAGGCTGTGAGGAGCTTAGAGACTTCCAGGGAGGGTAACGAACATGGCAGTAACAAGTAGTTGAACACTCTCCCTGTCAAGAGTAAAAAACAGGCCCAGCGCCAATTGCGAGTTGAGTGAGGTTGGCAGCAAAGTGTCACAGTTGTGACTGCAAGGCTGCAGCGTGTGTGGCTGCAGACAGGTGCCGGTAACTCACAAAGAGGCAGACAAGGCTGAGCACACTGTAAGGAGGAGAAAGGAATCCAATGGTGCTGAAAAATGACTTCAAACAATCTGATTTATGTTCAACAAGTCTGTTGTGTTTTACACAGCTATGTATCATTTCAGATTAAATAAAGGTCAATTCCTGTTTGACAGCATTATTTTTTATACAAAAATCCAATCTTCATTTACACTGCAAGTATTCTGGGCACCTGTTATATTAAGCTTTTCTCATTTTAATAAATTAAAACAGTAAGACATCAAAGCAAACCAGGCCTAAGAAATGAGCTGTTACAGCACTTGATCCATCCTGAAACAAAGGTTTTGATGAGAATGTTTACTGAGGGAAGAACTACAGAACTTCAGGACCGTAGTGTGGGAAACTCAATTAACACCAACAGAAATAGTTCTCTTAAACAATTTAGTTGCCCATGGAGGCCTGAGCGAAGAACACACACCAGAAACCAGGCTGAGTTAGGTAACAGACTTTGTTCTAGCAGAAGTCAAGGAGGCAAGATTTATGGGACCAGTGGTGTTCTTGAAAATATATTACTCAAACATCTTTGGAACCGACTACAAATCTACACATTAATAAAATCACAGGTCCTTTCTGTAAGACACTACTGGAAATGTAAAGGAAAAACAAGAAGTATCAAAACTCAGATCACTGACTGAAATGCTAATATTGCTAATGATGATGTATGATATTGCACCTTCTTTTTGGAAATAGCAAGTTGGAGACTTAAAAGTTTCTTTTACAACAGAATTGAAAATAATAAAAATCAGGTCATGGAGTGAGAATCTGACACTTTTTTCTTAAGTGACCCACCTAGGATCACAAAGGAAGAGAAGGGGACAGCTGCCTGAAGCAAAGGAAGAAGGCTTTTTTCATTCCATTCATTGGGAGGGAAGGGGATGGAGTATTCAATGCTTAGAATTGATGCACCCTTAGCAATCAGTGTGCAACAGCAAACACAAGGGGAAAACCAGTGTACAGTACTAGTGCTGTTTAAATAACACACCAGATTATACATTGCAGCATAATTAAAACTACACACACATTCTTGGTACATGCTGGTATATAGGATCTCATACACACACAAGTAGCTACCATGCCCCCACACATGTAGTTGCACACTCGCACACAGATTCACTTATCACCAACAGTCATACGCTGCACTCATTTCCACTCACAGTTTCTGAAGGCTCTATATAAGGTAGATTGCTATATCATCTGGAGCTACCACTTTTTATAAAAGCACATGCTAAAAGATCACGTCCACTGTAATCTTGCAGCAACACTCGGAATGATCACACAAAAACCAGGGAATGTTAGTGCACACACGAAATTAAGCTAAAGAAAAGATCTTTGGAGTTCCAATCACACAGTTAGTATAACAATCCCATAATTGTGAAGACTAATTGTAAGCTTTTATAGTTGATTAAGTCACACAGTGCAAAGAAAGGTCCATTGACCCTTTTGGTAAAGGGAGGGCTGGAAGCCACACAGGTGAAGTTCAATGGATAGTCCATATATACACGTGATGAGGAACACCCAAACTAAATCTGTGCTCTCAGCTGGTCACTCGGAATCCCGATGCACTTCTGAAGCATCAGCTCGGCAAATTGGGCAAGTACGATTTCCCTGAAAAACAAGAGGAAGCTCACTGGAGTCATGTCTCATACAGTCCAGTACCCAGGTCTACTGTTACTCCCATATAGTCTTTGTATTCTGTTCCTTTAAAAGAAAGCAAATCCTAAACCAGGTGGTGGTGCAAGCCTGCTATCCCAATGCATATAGGCGGAGGCAGGAGGACCAAGATTTTCAAGCCAGCCTCAGCCACACAAGACTCTGTTTTAAAACAAAACCAACCAACCAACCAAACAAACAAACAAAAAAAAAAAGGCAAGACAACCTACACAAATCTCCAAGATTGACTTTGTTAAACTCATAAACATGACTTGTTCTTACTAGTCTGGAAAAACTTAGGAACTAAACTTAAAATCAAAACCTTGCTTTTTCTTTTGAGGAGAACACCATGGGTGGAGCAGCTGGGGATTGAACCCAGGGTGTCATATATGATAATCTAGTTCTTTGTTCTGAAACAGGACTCTGACACTGAACTTCTCATTCTCCTGTTCCACCTCTTGAGTTCGAGGGCTGTATATAGGTGTATCCCAAGAGCCTGGCTCTAACCTTCACTTTTTTTTTTTTTTTTTTTTTTAGGCAGGGGCTCTATTTTGTAGCTCCAGCTGTCCTGGAACTCATTATGTAGATCAGGCCGACCTTATCTCAAGGAGATCCACCTGCCTTTGTCTCCTGAGGCTGGGATAAACAAGATAAGGTCATACACAAAAGGTTCCACTTACTCCTTTTCCACAGATGGAGAAACACAATGCGTCCCTTACTGTCTTACCTGCTACAATCCACTCCTCACCAAACACTAACTGCCACATTGCGATGGAGGGCTCTCAGAGCACTCAGTCTCTTCATCTGACTGTCACTACACACTAGGACTGGCTCGCTCTCATCCTATTCCATCTTCCTTCCTGAACAACCACCCTTCCTGTCTCGTTCCCATCTCAGTCTCTGAACAGTGGTCAAGGAGGTTTGTAAAGCACCATTGTAGCTGCACCCTTCCCCTTGCTTTCAGAATCAAGAATAAACTCATCCATGCTTCAGAATGGCTTTGCAATATATCCAGGCACATCTCTGAGTCCCCCCTGTGTGTGTCACCCCCTCACACTCTCCACTCTATTAATAGTTGCATGAACTTGTGGTTCCCTGACCATTCCCTGCTCACACATTAGGACTTTGCACAAGCCATGTTTTTGTTCTGTTTTTCCTACAAAGTTCATACTCTTCATCTTCAGGATTTAGCTTGCTCATTTCTTCTCTTCTTCATTAGACAGGTCTCACTTTCCTGACTTAGCCTCCCCTCAAGTGCTAGGATTATAGGTATGCACCAGCAAACCAGTTCTACCTTAACTGATTTCTTTATTAGACTAGTAAGTTGCCTAATTAGCACATTCTACACAAAAACCCAAAGTTGACTATTTAAATTATTTATATTTTATTCACATAATTAAGACTATGCAGAAAAATACTTGAAAAGGACAAGAAGCCTCAGCAGGCACTCTGACAGACCACTGCTATTCCTAGACCACTGCTATTCCTAATCTTAGAGCTTTTCCATATGTACAAGAGAAGGACTGGTCAGAATTAAGTAAAAATCTTATTCTCCATAAAAATCTCTGGCAAAAAAAAAAAAAAAGCCCCAGTGAGTCCCATCCAAACTCTGATTTAAAAAACTCTGAATCTTACAGAGCCCCAGCCCAGGTCTTGAACGACCCCAGGGTAAACCTCGAGCACACAGATCACAGGAACAAACAGCCCCCCACTCTCACACAACGGCCACCACACCAACGGTTGTAGTTTTCCTGACTGCATTCTTTGAACAATGCTGGAAACTGAACCCAGAAACCACCCATGCTGGGCACATGCAGTGCTATGACCTCCAGTCTTGAGCTGCTCTTTAATGAACTTTCCAGAGTGCTTCCTCTAAAAGCTAGGCGTCCATTTATCTCCTATACCCAACTCCCCCTAAACCATGGACTTACTCAGATGAACTTATGGTCAATAAGAATACCAAATAGTTATTTTCTGTACGCTTGTGATCACTTTACCTTAAGCCATTTATCGACACACTTGGCATGGAACTCGTGATTACAGGGTAAGACTCTAAGAAGCTGCCTTGACTCAAAATCACACATGCATACTACACACCTGGAAAAAAGAAAAAGGTCATTTTTGGTTTTCTATTTATTATGACTATTATGATTACAAAGCCATTCTCAGTTATCAAAATATTACTTAATTTTTTCAAAATTACCACTATTCCTGAAAATGATACTGCTGAGTTCTTTGCTTTTCTAACAGATTATCAACACATTTCTGGTTAAGGAGCTGGAGAGATGGTTCAATGGTTAACAGCACTTGTAAGCATGAGGACCCAAGTCTGAAGCCACAGCATCCATGTAAAGATCTGGTCATGTGTGGCATGGATGGGACCTCGCTGGGGCTTGTAACCCTGGCACCCAGAGGCAGAGACGGGGACATCTGAGAGCTCCTGGTTGGCCTGTCTAGACTCAACAGCAAAGGAGCTTAATGAGAGACAATAAAGTAGAGAACACTCAATGTCCTGTGAATGCATAAGTGTGTGCACCATCCACACGCAGGCACTACAGACTACATGCAAATATGTAATACACACCAGGCAGTGGTGGCACATGCCTTTAATCCCAGCACTCAGGAAGCAGAGGCAGGGGGATCTCTGTGAGTTCAAGGCCAGCCTGGGCTACAGAGTGAGATCCAGGATAGGCACCAAAACTACACAGAGAAACCCTGTCTTGAAAAACCAAAAAAGTAACACCCACATCTACCAGAAATTACAAAAAAGTATATTTCTGATTTCCATCAAGTTACTTTGAAAACTAAAGCCACTATACCATTGATACTGTATTATTTTTAGAAGTACTGGAAAAAAGTTAAGCATGGTAGTTCGCACCTCTAGTCTCAGTACCTGAGACAGAGGTAGGAGGATCTCTGTGAGTTTGACGCCAGCCTAGTCTAGTGGGTTTCAGGACAGCCAGGGCTACAAAGTAGGATATTCACATGAAAAAGAGCCAAGGTAGAACCCTAAATCTGACACAGTATAAAAAATTAACAACGGCTGGGGAGGTGGCTTGGTGGACAGTCTGTTGCATAAGTATGAAGACCAGAGTTCAGATCCACAGGACCCACATAAAAAGCTGGGATCACTGGGTCAAGCTGGCTAACGAGTCCACGAGGTTGAGTGAATCAGTGAGAGGCCCTGCCTTAAAGAATTAAGTGGAGAATGGTTGAAAAGACACTTGATAACAACTTCTGACCTCTATGTGCACACACATGCATGTGTACCTGCATATATACAACAAACATATACATACACAAAAATAATTTACCTAAAAAAAAAAAAAAAGATCAAAATTCTAGATTAAGGGAAAAAAAACAGTAAATTTTTGTGATCTAGAAGTACATAAAGTTTTTTTGACACGAGGAAAATATCAGCCTCAATAGAAAAGCAAACAATAAAATGGAACTAAAGATTAATCAAAATTAGTTGGGGATACACCAAAGTAGTAGAGTGCTTGACTGCCATGTGTTAAGGCCCTAGGTTTGATCCTCAACTTCACAAAATAAAACTCACCAAAAATTTAAGCAATTTGTTTTTTAAAGGATACCATCAAGAAACTGCAAAAAGGATATAGTTTAGAGGCAGGGTGCTATGTTCTCGTTTTGGTTCCTAGCACTACAAAACCAAAATCAACTAAGACAACCTACAAAACGGAAGAAATCTGGGGAGGGGATGTCTGTATTCATGTGTGTGCACACAGGAGGAAATGTCTATATGCATGTGTATGTACATACAAGAGGGAATGTCTATATGCATGTGTGTGTGCACACAGGAGGAAATGTCCATATGTGTGTGTGTGTACATACAGGAGGGAATGTCTATATGTATGTGTATGTGCACACAAGGGGAAATGTCTATATGCGTGTGTGTGTGTGTGTGTGTGTGTGTGTGTGTGTGTGTGTACACATCAGGTTCCTCCTCAATCATTCTCCACCCTTCCCGACTCCCTTCCTTCCTTAACCACCTTTACACTGACTCCTGCCACACACAGCACTCAGGTTGCTGGCCTGCAGCACACCTTTAGCTCTGGAGCCATCTTCCTAGGCTGGCTGTTAGCAAGCTCCAGGGAGTCTCCTGTCTCTCCTTCCCTTGCTGAGATTATAGGAGGCATGGCCATGGCCCCCTGACCCCAGTTAAAAGTGGGTTCTACATGCTTGAACTCAGGTCCTCAGGCAAGCACTTTACCCATGAGCTATCTCCCAGCCAAACCTGGTTTGTTTTTAAGATTATCACTACAACATTTCTCCCTTCCCCTTTCTTTCTCCAAGCCCTCCCATATAGCACTCCTTGCTCTTTCAAATTCATGGCCTTTTTTTTCACTAATTGTTATTGCATGCATATACATTCCTAAATACAACCTGCTCAGTCTATATAATGTTACCTGTATGCATGCTGTCGGGGATGGCCTATTCACACTGGATAACCAAAGACAGAGTCTCTTACTTGCCAAACAGGCTAGGCTGGCAATCCCCAGGGATCTGACCACCTCTGCCTTCCCAGCATTGGGATTTTAAGTGCCCACTGCCACACTTGGCCATTGTACATGGGTGCTGGGAATGGAATTCAGGTCCTCACACTTGTTCAACAAGCACTTTAAGACCAAACCATCTCCTAAGCCCACAGAGTGGGAGACATTACTGAACATCTTTTATCTGACAAGGGATTTTTATCTTTAATATTCAAGAAACTTCTTCAGTTTGCTAACAAAAAAAGACAACCCAATTTGAAAATCCACGGTGATTGGAAAAGGCATTTCTCAAAGAAACCACACACACACACACACACACACACACACACACACACACACACACACTGCAGGCCAATGAACACAAGAAAAGATGTTGAAAGTTGGCATCCTCTGGTGAAAGGCAAGTCACACCTCGGTAGGTTAACATTTTAAACCCAGCAGGACAACCCAGAGACAAGAGAACTTGCTAAAAACATAGCAACTGAAATCTCTGTGCATTGCTCTCAGGATCATAAAGTGGAAAAACTGTGACAACTCTCAGAAAGTTAAACCTAGGGCTATGAACTTAACTTAGCAACTCACGTCCAGGCAATTCACTTCCACCCAAGAGAAATGAAAACATAAACCCACAGAAAAAGGTTTACCCAAATGTTCCAAGTAGCATTCATTACTCCTAAGAGTCAAACAGTGGAAACAATCTAAATGTCCACCAATTAAAGAAAGGATAAGTATGGTCTATCTATACCATGGAATATTTTTAGCCAGAAAAATGAATGCTTGAAACAACCTGCTATACAGGGACCTGGAAAAAGTTATGCTATGCTGACTTTCTGGGCAAACTGAAGACTACAGAATTATAGCAGTGTTTCTTAACCTGTGGGTTGTGACCCCTTGTGGGAGGTGGGGTGGGGTGGGGTGTGTGATCAAACAATACTTTCACAGGGGTCGCATATCAGATATCCTGCATATTAGATATTTACATTACAATTCATACAGTAGCAAAATTACAGTTATGAAGTAGCAACAAAATAATTTTATAGTTGGGGGGTCACCACAACTTGAGGAGCTGTATTAAAGGGTTGAGAACCACTGTATTATAGGAGCCCAGATACGTGGTATCTAGAGACAGAGGAGATAAGGCACGAAGAAAGAGAGTTGAGAAGACATGGGAAGTAGCTCCTACGAGTGAGAGGAAACCATCCTGCAGAGCAAGAATGGTCTAAACCTGTGGAGATGGCTGCTCAACTTTACAACCATGCTAAAAACAGGTGAACGCTGTGAATTCCAGCTCATTCCATAAGAGCAGAGTCCATATGACTAAGAACTACCTTACTGGCCAGCACAGATCCAGACCAGGCATCTTACCTTTATCAATTATCTGACACTGAAAACGTTTACTTCCTAACATAAGAGAAAACCGTGAGCAGGAGCATCACAGAAGCACACTTACAGAGTCTGCTCCGACTGGTGGTTGCTGGGGTTGAACCTGTAGGAAGGAAGCTGTTCAATGTCTGCTTTAGTCAGCCCCCGCGGCTTCGCCTCTCCCAGCCGCTCCGCCAGGTTTAGCAGGGCCTAAAAGAAGGGAAGGAGACAGACTGTCATCTTGTTTCACATTTTCCACTGGACTAGTGTCATGACAGTTTAATTTCTCATGTATGTGCACATGCACGCACACACAGTACCATGGAGCACATGGAGAGGTCAGAGGACAATGTGTGTGGTGGGGGAGGGGAGGAATCAATTCTCTTTGCACCAGGTGGGTCCCAGGGGTTGAACTCAGGTCATCAAGGATTATTGGCAAGAGCTTTTACCCACTGAGCGGTCTCTTTGGCCATCCACTGGAGTAACTTCTAATTTTTTTTAATTTAATTATTTATTTTTTCTAAAAACAAGATGTTACTTTGTAGCCTAGGCTGTCCTGGAACTCAGTATGTAGCTCAGGCTAGCTGCAAGCTCATGGCAATCATCCTGGCTTTGGCCTCTCAAATGCTGGGATTGCTGGTGTGAGCCAACATGCCCAAAACTTACACCTTTTTATTTTACAAAGAAATCTCTACCTACTTAGGCTAGAAGTGAGTGGGGTTCCTAGGATAACAACTTTACCTTGACTCCTTTCATATTTCTCTGAGGCTGCACCCTGACTTTTTCAGATTTTTCACATTTGCTTTCAGTCTTTCTATGCTCACAAGAACAGTCATGTCCAGTCTGGAAGTCAATCTCTCCTGTATCTGTTTTAAGTGGTATTTTTCAGGAGAGGAAGGGCACAGCCAACCACAGGAGTGATAACCAATTGCACAAGAATTACAGGATGCTTTTATCAAAGACAGATCAATTTCCAATACAGTACAGAGATGAATATCCAACAGGGCCAGCTGCTCTAATCAAAGTGTCTTTGGCTCAACAGGTAGGGGCACTTGCCACTAATCCCGACAACCTTAGCTTAATTAATCTCCAGACAGGAAAATCAACTCCTACAAATCACCTCCACTATGGCAAAGGTGCACAACCAGACAGACAGAGACAGACACAGACATACAGACACACACAGACACACACACACACAGACACACACACACACACAAAATAGTTTTAAAGATGTTAGTTTAGGATATGACTATTTTGTATGAACTACTTTAACACATGCAAAATGAGCCCCAGGGAGATGGATTCCACCCACTACACATTTATTAAAAATAAGACTTTAAAAGAACACAACTGGGCTGAAAAGATGGCTGTGGTACTTTGAATGCCCCCAGAAGCACTATTAGGAGGTGTAGCCTTGTTGGGGGGAGTTAGTCACTGTGGGGGCGGCCTTTGAGGTCTCCTATGCTCAAGCTACACCCAGTGTGGAACTCAGTTTATTTCCTGTTGCCTGCTGATCAAGATGTAGGACTCTCAGCTCCTTCTCCAGCACCATGTCTGTCTGCATGCTGCCATGTCCCACCATGATGATAGTGAGACTAAACCTCTGAAACTATAAGTCACCCTATTAAATGCTTTTCTTTATAAGAGAGTTACCATGGTCATGGAGTCTCTTCATCGAAACCCTACATAAGACAATGGCTCAGCAGTTAAGAGCACTGGCTGCTCCTCCAGAGAATCTTGGTTCAATTCCCAGCACCCACACGGGGCCCACAACCATCTGACACCCTCCTCTGGCCTCCAAGGGCATCAGGCACATACATGGTGCACAAACATACATGCAGGCAAAACATCTATGCTCATAAAAAAATTAAACAAAAATCACAATAACAGTACCATGTCAAAACATTTAACATCAAATATCCAATTAATCATCAAATATTACTGATTATTTTCAAAACAAGTATTTTATTCAAATTGGAATCCAATGCTACCATGGATTTATATGTCAAATCTTTTAAGAATGTATTTATTTTACTTTATGTAAGTATATGTATATGTATTATGTTTGACAATGGAGGTTAGGAGTGAGCTGTTGGATCCCTTGGAGCTGGAGTTACAGGTGTTTATGAGCCCCCTTACATGGGTGCCGGGATCTTAACTCTGCTCCTTTGATAAAGCACTAAGTACTTAAATGGTGAGACATCTTTCCAGCCCCTCAAGTCTCTTTTAATCCTTGTATTTGCTGAAGAAACCAGGTCAAAGACCTGTAGAAATTCCCAATGTGCGGCTATGAATGTAGCTCAGTTGGTGGAGTGCTTGCTTAGCATGCACCAGATCCTGGATTCCAGCCCCAGCACAACATCAAACCAGGTATGGTGGAACCATTAACAGCAGCACTTAAAGATAGAGACAGGAATAATCACAAGGTCAAGGCTATATAACAAGTTAAAAGTCAACGTAGGGAACCTGTCTCAAAATAAAAAAACAAACACAAATACAGACATTCCCAGTGTGACTCGAACGACCTTCCACTTTTGACCTATTTGGTTCAACATACTTCCTGCCCACTATACTTTCTGCACTCTGAAAGATCTGACTCTTCTCTATGAGCATCAGGCCCACTGTGTCCAACAGTTAAATCACTAGGTACTCAAGAACCTGTGGTGCTATTAATTCATCAAGGCTGGCAAAATGATACTAATTTCTTCATTATTCAAAGAAATTTTCTTATAATGAGTAACTTCCTCACACCAAATTGTACTGGATAGTATATAAAGAAAAGAAAGGATAAAAAAGACCAATGAATTGAGTTTTTACAAGTATTTAACATAAATTCATATTTAAAATGCTTGATGTATCCTAGGATGTTACAACTATTATGTTTATTGATTATACACTAGTATCTCATTCTCCCTGGATTTTCAATGGCTCATTATTTATCTGCTTTAACCTACAATCAGGTTGCCTTTTTTACAAAGACAAGTGTCCTGCTGTATAGCTCAGGCTGATCTTGAACTCAAGATCCTCCTGACTCAGACTATCGAGCACCAATCCCAATATTACACCTCAATCTCCATTTTCTCCCTTTCTTAAGACACGGTGGTCTTGTTCTGTGGCCTGGACTACTCAACCCTGCCATACTTGTGCTTCCCACTCCTGAGTGCTGCTGCCCTGGCCTGTGCCACCCATGGCCACTCTCCTCCTTTCCCTTTAGTCACACACCACAGTGTCCAACACTTCCCTCCCTCAACCTTATACAAACACAAAATAACATCCCTTTCTAAGATTCGGCTCAAACATCTCCGCTTCCACAAATCTTTCCAGAACACCTCACCAAAACCCACCATTTTCTAATCACTTGCATTCCTTCCCTGGAATTTAACTTGAACACAATGAGTCTACTTAACTGTAATAGGTATGTGGAAAATGTCCACGTATCCTAGGGATGCTGAACAATTCTATGACTTATTTGTATCTTAAAATGCAGTTAACCTAATAAATGTTTATGTGAAAGTATAGGACAATTACACACAATACTCCCTAAATTAATTCACACTTCATCTACTAACCTCGTAATTTTCTACTTCTCCATCTTCCACATCCAATTCAAAGCTGAAAGTTGGGCCCACTGCAGGTGGTACTGGAAGCATTGATCTATAAACAAAACCAAGGAAGTGTTAATATGTTATTACATTAACACAAACAAACAACGGAGTTTGGACAAAGGTCAAATGACAGGGATGAAGAACGGTCAGTGTTTACTAGTGGCAACTCTTGAAAGGCACCGACTCTACTAGGAACAGAACACGCCATTTACAATAGCGTAACAAGATAACTGTGAAGGCCAGAGATGGCTCAGCAGGTAAAGGAGTTCTATCAAACCTGATAATCTGAACTTGATCCTCAGAACCCAGATAGTGGAAGGAGAAAACCTGACTCCCACAAGTTGCCTTGACTTCCACAAGTGGCCAAGGTATGCACACAAGCATATGTGCACATGTTTACATTTAATAAATGCAATGTAATAAAAAATTTTAAATGTAGGGATAGACTTAATAGAACATGTAAGGCCTATATAATAAAAACTGCTAGGATAAACAGAAATATGTAAGTAGACTGGAAAAATTACTAGTTATCACTATTCCACCATATTGATCTATGGATTTAACACAAAACTCCATTAAGCTTAAAGTCTTTTAGTACAAAATGGATGCTGATTTTAAAATTTACCTGGAAATGCAGAAATAAAAAAATTAAATAGAAACATTTTTTCAGCTAAGTTGGAAGGTTATATTACCTTATTTTAAGACAAAGAGGCAGGAAAGGGAGGTATGTGGTAAGGGGGAGGAGGGGTAACTAAATTATCAGAAAAATAACTTGCAGTTGAAAGATTACATGTGATCTTAGATATTTGTCTTAGAAAGTAATTATAGACATGTGACTAAGTCCCAGCCAACGAAGTATCAACAATAGCAGTGTTTCATTCTGGGAAATGACAAGAGAAGCTGGTAGGCAGAGGAATCTGTTTTCTTTTTAAACTTTCACTTCTTTGAGATGGGGTCTTGCTATGTAACCCTGCCTGTCTTGGTACTTTTTCTGTGTAACATGTTGACTTTAAATTTAAGGATTGCTTTCCTACTTCAGTTTCCTGACTCCTGGATTACAGTGTACCCCCACCACACTCAGCTTCCCATTCCCACTCCTGCTAACTAGTCTACTAACATGCTGGCTGGAGCATGAGGGTCATGAGCACTTCCTATGATTGAGGACATAAGACTCCATTCCCATAGACCCAAGGCTAACAAACCACCCTCGACCTGGCCTACTTCTATGCTTCAGTATGTCAGAAAGAAATAAAAACCTATTACGTTTAACCCACAATGTTCATGACAGGTAAACTTAACAGCCTAGTTCTAAAATGCAGAATTGACTTCTTGTCTTTTCCAAGAAAAACACCACCAAAAGCTGGATAATCAACAGTAATTCTAGGGCCTAAGAGATGGCTCAGTAAAGGTCCTCCCAGCAAGTCTGGTCATCTGAGTTTGATCCCTAGAATTCACACGGTAGAGAGAACAGACCTTCCCAAGGTGTCCTCTGACCTTTCACATATAAGCCATAGCATGCATGTGTTTCCCTACACCATGCATAAATGTAAAAAAAGGGTTTTGTTTATTTGTCTTGAAGTGACGCTAGGGACTAAAAAGACGGCTCAGCAGTTAAGAGCACTTGCTGTTCTTGCAGAGGACCTGGGTTCAGATCCCACTACCCAAACAGTTGCTCTCAACCATCTGTAACTGCAGTTCCAGAGATCTAATGCCCTCTTCTGGCCTCTACATGCACTGCATGCACACAAGGTATACATACACACTTGCAGGCAAAAGACACACAAAATAAAAATCTAAAAAAAGTGATTCTAACTGTGCAAGTGCCACATACTTTAAATTATTCCACCTTATAATTTGCTAGATAATTTGTCTTGGATTTTTTCCTCCCCCCATTTCTTCCTTAATTGGCTCTTAGCCCCACAACCACTTAACCTATTTTAACACATACTAAGTCATAGGCCACAGAGAAGGCATTCATAAAGCAGACTCTCAAGAGAATTCAGTAGAAGGAACTTACAACACATATGGCAGTAAGCTGGGATGATAAGGGGGAGGTGGTATTGGCTGCTGGGATCGGTATCTACTGCGTCCTGTGAGTCTCCGAGGCATAAACGGAGGGTAAGGCTGTAGGAGAGCAAAGGGTGAGAATGATCATTCTATGTTTACAAACAGTGTCAAATAATTTCCTTGTTTTTAGACTAAAAAAAAAAAAAATCGTGTGTGTGCATAATGTGTGTACATGTCACAGGTCAGAGGGTAAGTCTATGGAATTGGTTCTCTCCTCCTACCACTGTGAGAAGTCTGGAATGGAATCAAGTTGCCAGGTTTACATGGCAAACACCCTTTATCTCTGATCCACCTTGCTAGTCCCAACTTGGGTTTTTGTTTGTGTTGTGTCGCTCATGGTTTTTTGTTTTTTTGAGACAAAGTCTCTCTACATAGCCCTGGCTGTCCTGGATCTCGCTCTGTAGACTGGCTGGCCTCCAACTCACAGAGATACAGCTGACTCTGCCTCCCAAGTGCTGGGATTAAGGGTGTGTGCCAGAACATTCAGCTTCCCGACTGGTTTTTTTATGAGAGTCTTGCTGTCATCTAGCCCAGACTGGCCAGGAACTTGCAACAATCCTCCTGCTTCTACCTTCTCAGTGCTGGGATTACAGACAGGCCTGTGCCACCATGCCTAACTGCCATTTACTTGGTTTTTAAAAAACTTACTGTTTAAGTGGCATTAATTAGTTCTTCAATGTTAATATAGATGAAACAACCAAGGATTAAAATAGACATGCAAGTGATTTTAAGAATACATGAGTTCTGAACATTTCCAGAGTCACACTGAACAACTAGAATAGGCTGTCAAATAAATGAAAACAACAATGCATGATGACTTACTACGCCAAAGGACACCTCCTGATGCAAAGGATCATGTGTCAGGAACTGCAAAGGAGCTGACGGAGGTAATGTTGGGGGATGGGTCGAAGGGGGGTAAGTAAAACTGCCTACTTGAAGATGCTCTCCTAAGAGTTCCACTTCATTTTCTATCCTCTGAAGAGGCTGTGAAGAGGAAAAAGAAATCAATATACTCCTGAGGCTCTTTTAAACAAGACAATGAAAAATATTTTCAAAGCCAAGGTTGTCTTAATACATCAAACTAAAATACAGGTGGACACAAAACTTCCTACCTTGAATTTTAGTTTGTTAAGTACACATTAAGTATTTCCTTTACCCATTATAATACATGTCTTTTACTACTCAAACTATCTTAAAATGGGAGGGAAAAAAAATCACAGTAAGTCAATTAGATAGAAGTTCAAGTTTGAGTTGTCATAATACATTGATCAACAGAGAATTTTCAGACACTGAGCGCCGCGCCCCCCCCCCCCCATGAACTAGCATATGGCGTGTGTATAAGGCAGAAGCAAGAACAGTGGAGTAAGGTACATGCAAATATGCTCTAGTACAAAAATCATGAGCTTTGGTGTCAATCAAAATGTGACTTTTAGATAATTTACTTATCAGTATTCTTATTTACAAAACTGACATATTCTTCTTAACTTACTTCTGAAGTGCACTGTGGCTGGGTATGTTAGCATATACCTATAATCTTAACACTTGAGGTGAAGACAAGAGGACTGACTGAGGACAGCCTGGGACACACAGGGAGACTCCAACTCAATGTATCGTGAACACTGAGTCAGCCACGACTATCAAGCACATTGTACTTCACTGCATGTGGTGTGTTTTCTTAAAATAAATTATGTAACAGGTGGCCTCATTCCAAGCTTTTTTTGAATATAATGTCTCATGAACCTGGGTTAAAGGAGACTCTATTTCAAAAACACCATACTAGCCAAGAAGAGAAGAGAGACTTGGGGGTGGGGGGGGGACAGAGGGGAGAGAAGGAGAGGAGAGGAGGAGGAAGGAGAAGAAGAAGGGAGAGAGAAAAGGAGAGGAGGGAGGGAGGAGAAGAAAGCTCTTTGGGGGCTGCAGAGATGGCTAAGAGGTTGTTGCTCTGCCAGGCAGAATTCAGTTCCCATCATCCTTATTGGGTGGCTGGCAATGAAGTGAAACTTCAGCTCCAGGAGGCTCTGAGACACCCTCTTCTGGTCTCTATAGGCACAGGTCTCTATACACGTGGTGTACGTACACACACACACACACACACACACACACACACACACACACACACCTCTCCTCTCCCCTCTCCTTTCTATAAGTTAGTATTGACAATTACAAGGTTCCCATTTTTCAATTTAGAAATACATGAAAGAGGCCAGTGAGACAGCTCAGGAGGTACTGGTGCTTACTGAGCAATACTGACAACCTGACTTCAAGTCTTAGAATGTACATAAAAGGTGGAAGAAAACCAACTCCAAAGTTGTCCTCTGACTTCCACGAGCCATGCCCAACCCCCCACCCCCAACTACAGAATGCACATACACATAATAGACTTAAAAATCATTAGAACACATAAAATGGAAAAAAAAAGCTAGTACCAATTTGGTAGGAATTTTTCTTTGCTTTTAAAGAAAGCAGATATGAAGGAACAATAAAAATTTTACTTACGTAAGTAATACTAAAATAACTAAGAAAAAATAAGCCAACTCTAAAGTATGTTTAAGCCAGTTTATATACCTATAAGTTCCTTTAATTCTTGTAAGAGCTGTAAGAAGCCGGGCGGTGGTGGCGCACACTTTTAACCCCAGCACTCGGGAGGCAGAGGCAGGCGGATCTCTGTGAGTTCAAGGCCAGCCTGGTCTACAGAGTGAGAGCCAGGACAGGCACCAAAACTACTCAGAGAAACCCTGTCTTGAAACAAACAAACAAACAAACAAAGAAACAAAGAGCTGTAAGTATAACAGAATTTAAACGGCAATTGCTTACATTTACTAAACTAATTACCCTAACCTAAACATTCTGGGAAAACTAGAAACATGAACAGCAATACCTACCGATCGTGACTGCTGTGTCTGGAAAGGGACAAACTGGCCTGGCGGTGGCAAGTGAGGAGGATGATGGGGAGACAGGTGAGGAGGATGTATAAGAAATGGATCACTAGAAATAAGGGGCGGAAACGCAGCATATGGTACTGGTAAGTGCTGAACTGAACATGCCTGAAGCATCTGTAAGGGAAAAAAATCATTACTTTTAGGTTAAAAATGTCAGAATATACAATTTTCTTGACAAAGCTATAAATCAAATTGCCACACCTCCCCAGACTCATACAAAAATGTCTAACT
>CABHPP010135830.1:0-12503 GCA_902168425.1 Peromyscus attwateri | reverse complement strand
CAGCTAGTGCTCTTAAAAGCTGAGTCATCTCTCCAGCTCCAATAATCTCATTTTTATTAACAGGTTTCTCATGGTGAAAAACAGGCACTCGGAGTGCTCACTGAAGCCCCAGTAAGGGCTAAGATTGCTAACTGCTGAAGATTACATTACTAAGCCTAAAGCCAATCTTTATAAAGGTTTAATTATAAACTGTTTATATATAGGAAGAAATATGGTTTAAGACACTTACATGGATATATTTTAATCACTGTTCATAGAATGTATCATAATTTAAAGTTAACTATTTAATGGTCACTATAATTGTGCTGAGATTTTTATTGCAGTAAGATTAAACTTTTTACTTTGAAGTGAAGCTACAAAGGCAGTTCTTAAATCCTGTCTTTAGCCATCCTAGGGGAGGACTACTGAACTTCTAAGTCATAAACAAATCCCAGCTGTCATGCTATTTTAAATAATAAGATCAAGTGAGAATAAAGACACAGACTTACTGGAGGAGGCACACTACAGACAGGTAGGTGTTGTCCACTGAAGACCACAGAGCATCCTGGGACCTGTTGTGTACTGCAAGCAGGGATGTGCTGGCCTGTGCAGAGTGGAATCCCATGGGGTGCCACCGTGGTTACTGTGTAGGAGACAGGAACTGTTCCTTGATGGAGCTTTTAAGGAAGAAAATAGAACTTTTGAGAAAATGTTACCTATTTTAAAAATTAACATTTGAGGGTCTAGAGAGGCAGATCAGTTGGTAGGGTATTTGTCATATGAGTTCTTGGGTTTGACGCCACATCACATAAACTAGGCACAGTGGCTTAAACATGGAATCTTGGTATTGGGGGGTAGAAACAAGACGATCAGAAATTCAAGGTCATTTTTTACTTATACAGTGTATTAAAAGACAGCTTGGGCTAAATGAGACGCTGCCCAAACAAACATTTACTGATTCCCCCATCTGCTATATAGATTTTCACAATGAACTTCCTCCATGTTTTTCTTTTTCAAACACAACCTATGTAGTAGTATAAGTTAGCCTCTCACTATGCTGCCAAACGTGGTCCTTGAACTCCCGATCCCCTGCTTTCCCCTCCCAAGTGCTAGAGTTACAGGTTTGTGACAGCATTCCTTGCTTTCTTCAGTAATTTCAACCAGAATAATTATTGTCTTTGTATAGGAAAGATAACTCTATATACATTATCTCACAGAACGAGGGCTAAACCCTTTCACCAACGACTGAAAAGAGGGGATGGAGAAGGCTCGGTGATTAAAAGCACTTGTTGCTCTTGCAGAGGACTTTCGGTCAGTGCCCAGCACTCATGTGGTAGCTCATGACCATTCATAACCAAGGGAACCAACACCCTCTTCAGACCTCCACAGGCACTAGGCATGCATGTGGTACACATACACATATGTATGCAAAACATTCATGATGAAGGTACTCAAACTGTTATTACCCTTTTGCCAATACAAACACAACTATATTTTTAAAAAAAAAAATCACCATGCTGTTTTATAATAGTAGTAACATTACTTATCTCAAACCATATTGGGTAAAGAGATGGGGATATATTTCCGATTTTTTAAAAAAAGAGATTTGTTTATCATTTGAATGTGTGTGTATATGTGTGTGCCTGTGTGTTTATGTGCATGTCTCTGTGAAGGACAGAGGTTGTCAGAACCCCTGCAACTGGGTGGGAGGCAGTTTTGAACCATCCAAATTAGGATGCTAAAGTACCAATTTCAGGTCCTCTGTAAGAGCAGAAAACACTCAACTCTGCCATCTTTCCAGCCCCATGTTCAAAATTTTAAAATTATCATCTAATCACCTACAAAGGCTGTATGAAGTAAATCACACTCCAACAGTAATGTAAAAGAACCCAATTCCTAGCATCTCTCCTCAGATTTGTTAAGACTAACAATCTTGCAAATCAGAGTGGGAAATGGTATAGTATGCTTAACTTAAGTTTGCATTTCTCTAACTAGAGAGGTTAAAAATTTTTCAGCATAGATTATTAACCATTTAGACTTTCTTTTCCATAGCCTCCACTGTTTGCTCATGGCCTGTCTTCTACTTTGTCATAACCATGTTTGGTGACCTGGAGCTCACTGATTCAGCTTGAGCTAGCTAGCTTGTCCCAGCAATCTGCTATTTCCACCTCTGCTCAACTGATTTTTATGTGCATCTCAATTCCATTCCTCAAATTTGTGGGACAGACCCAGTATCTACTGAGCCACCTACTTACCCCTATTATTATTACATTTATGTGCGTCTATGTTTGGAAACACATGCTCAGGGTGCATTCCCAAGTCAGAGGACAACTTGCAGGAATTGGTTCTCTTCTTGAATCATGTGGGCTCTAGGAATTGAACTTAGATGGTTAGGCCTGGCTTCATGTACCTTTACCTGTTTCTACTGAGCCAATTAAAAATCATTTTCAGGGGCTGGAGAGATGGCTCAGTGGTGAAGAGTTATTGCCGAGAAGCCAGGTTTCATTCCTAGCATCCACATATTGGTTCCTAACCATCTGTAACATCAATTCCAGGGGATCTCACACCTTTTTCTTGCCTCCACGGACACCAGATATGCACAAAGTATATAGACATACATGAAAGCAAAACACCCACATATATAAAAATAAATAAAAATTTAAAAAAAATCGTATGAGAGAATCATTTACTTGAAACTTTATGCCAAGGGTTAAGTCCAACAATTTCTTTTCTTAAAAGGCAAGGCAGAAAGTAGTACTTTAGATTTGTGGGCTGCCTTGGACTGAATAAAGCAGCTGTAGGATATAAAGATGTGTGGGGGTAAGAACAAAACTTTATAGAAACACATCTGCAGTGATGGCGCACATCTTTAATCCCAGCACTCAGCAGGCAGAGGCAGATGGATCTCTGTGAGTTCAAGGCCAGCCTGGTCTACAAAGTGAGTTCCAGGAAAGCCAGGGTTACAAAGAGAAACCTTGACTCTCTAAAAGAAAAAGAAAAAAAACTTTACAAAACCAACTAGCAGCAGTTTGCTTCTTCCTGCCATCAATTATTATAGATTTGAAAAAAAAAAAAAATAGCGTCATAGAAATTAGGACCAACCTTTCAAATTATACTAAAAACCTACTGTAATTATATTTGGGACTACATTAACTCTTTAGTCTATGCTTTAATTGAGAACCAACAGGTTTTACAAAACTGGATCTTTCAAGCCAAATGTTTTCCTTTTGCATTCCCTCAACAATTTTATAATTTTCTTTAAACAATTCTTTGAAGCACTTGTTAAGACTGATTCTTCTTTCATATTAATGTTTTTGAGTTTCTAACCTGTGTAGAATATTAAATTAAATAATTTCTTCATTTCTTCATTTATTTTTAGAGACAAGGTCCCACTGTAGCCCTAGTTGGCCTCAAACACTGAGATTTGCTGCAGAATGCTGGGATCAAAGGTGTGTGCTACAACACCTGGTTAAATTTCCTTTATTAAAAGGAATGGAGAACTTAAACAGCTACATTTCAGGAATTAAAGAAACCTACAACAAAAATCAACGACTCCCATTAAAGCGTCACTAACTTGTACTGTTTGTGTTTCCAGGGCGTTGTTACTGTACCTGGTCATGGATGTCAACCATGACTGCATTCTGCTGGGGTGGATGAGCAGCTGGATGTAACAGACGGGGAGATACATTCGGAGGGTGGAAGGCTCGAGGTTCCTCTATTGCTTGCTGCTGTGCATAAGGGAGATGGTGATAGTTTTCATCTTGACTAATGGAATTATGTCGAGAGAGACGATCCCTTCTTCCTCGCTGACGCCTAACAGGAGGACTATAATAAGATAAATGCCAAAAAGAAGGTCATTACTATGTTTACTAATTAGGAGTCTGTATTATCTGTTATCTATAAATAATACATACTAAGGTAAGCTGAGGTAATAAATAATTGCTATGGTTAAAAACTGACCAATTTAAATATAAAATTCACCAGTAACTTTTAACACGCATGGCTCTGCAGGGATCACTATGTTACTCTGACAGGGATTTTCTATTACCCTCATTTCTATACTTATTAATGGAACTGTTTCGTAAGAAAAAGCTACCATTCCTCTTTTTTTACGCATTGTTATTGGGGTGGAGGTGGTGATGCATACCATGGTGTATTCATGCAGATCAGAGGACAACCTTCCGGAGTTCATGCTTTCCTTTCACTATGTGGGTCCTGGGGATCAAACTCATGCTGTCAGATGCTGTCAGACTTGACAACAAGCATTCTTACACTCTGAGCTATCTTGGCAGCCCAAGCCAGCACTTTCTTCTCATCTATTTACTTAGTTGTTTATTCTCAGTGTGGACTCTTGAGTGTTTATTTGCTGGGTTGTGATTCATACTGTTGTTTTATGGGTGCTAAGTGTCCCCCACGCCTCCTTAGTATTGCCATGAGTGAAGAGCATGGTTCTTTTTGCAAATTGAGAAACAAAAGCTAGTTATTATCTCATCTATAAACACATCCTGTCATCCATTTCCTATCTTAGGTTTTTATCTGGTGCAACTTCTGTACATTTATCTTTTTTTTCTCCCCCAATTGGGTTTTTTTTTTTTTTTTTGAGCCAGGGATTCTCTATGTAGTTTTGGTGCCTGTGCTGGATCTTGCTCTGTAGACCAGGGTGGCCTCGAACTCACAGAGATCTGCCTGGCTCTGCCTCCCGAGTGCTGGGATTAAAGGCGTGCACGGCCGCCGCCTGGCTTTTCTGTACATTTAAATGAGATGTGTGTGCAAACGTTTCTAATAGTATTCTCTATAGTAATAATGATCTAGACATGACTATTAACCAATAGTAGGTAAACAAACTGTCATACTTTAATGTAAGATTATACCACAGTAAAAATAAATGCTGTTTCCATTAACATTAAACACAGAATGCTTAATAAAGTCAAAGAATACAAAATCCCAAACTGTATTGTTTAAGAATACATATAGGTTGCTGGGCAGTGATGGCATATGCCTTTAATCCCAGCACTCGGGAGACAGAGGTAGGCGGATCTGAGTTCAAGGCCAGCCTGGTCTACAGAGTGAGTTCCAGGATAGCCAGGGCTCCACAGAGAAATCCTGTCTGGGGGTTGGGGGTAGGGAGGAAGGGGTGTGTGTGTGTGTGTGTGTGTGTGTGTGTGTGTGTGTGTGTGTGTGTATTCAAATCTACAATGAACAGGGGATCCATACACTACCAATTTACTCCCTGGGAAGGAAGAAGGCAGAGCGTGGCATGGCAGTGGGGGTGGGGTGGGCAGTTCATGAGAGGCCAGTTTTAACCTAGGAGTTGCTACATGTTATCTTTTTGACTGTACATTTGTTTCCATATTCTGAATGCACAAACAAGTTTTCCATAAAATAGGAAAAAACTATATACAGCCAGGTATTTAAGCTATCACATTTATAGACAATCCTATTTATGCATACTTATATTTAAGAGCTACGAAATAGTACTGGGTATTTAAAAAGTGTTAAGTGTCTAAACAGAATATAACTCTGATATGGATTTATTTTGGCTGATTTGGGATATTAATGGTAGTTTGAAGACCTATTTAATCATCTCACAACAAATCATCATAACCTAGATGTCTTAAACAAGACCTTATTCTCTCAAAGTTCAGTCTCTGATCAAGGTATAACTCATCTGGTGTTCTGATGAGCGCTCTGTTCTTGGCTTGCAAACACTTGTGTCTTATCATCATGTCTGTATATAGTAGGTAGGGTGAGCTCTCTGATGCCTCTACTTGTAAGAATACGAACCCTATTTGACAAGGGCCCCATCCTTAAGACCTCAGTCAACAACCTCCTCAGAAGTCCCATCTTCAAAGACAACCATAATGAGGGTTAAAGCTTCAATCCATGAGCTCTTTGTGCATGGACAAAAAACCATTTAGTTCATAACACTTTTCTAACTTGATTATTTATTCCTCTGATTATTGCTATTGTGTACATGGAAACCGGTACCTCAACCCAAATGAGACATTGATTTCCTGAAATAAGGAAGTGATCTCTGGCAACTAAAGGGCAAGGAGCTGAGGAAGAATTAACTCCTCTAAGAAGGAAAGGCAAGGTCCAAGCTCTACTGAAAAGGCAAACTGAATATCATCCTAACATCACACCAGTTTTGTTAAAAAACAAAACAAAACACAGCTCTTAAAAGATAGGAGAATACTGGAAAGGCAGAAGCAGGCCATCTCTAAGTTCTAATGAATTCTTATAGTTATGAAGTATAGAACACATTTTTCAGTTATCTAGATTGTAGACTAGCCCAGAAGAAGGTGTGTGTTGTGGGGTACTGAATGAAGGATTTTGTGGATACTGGGTAAATAATCTACCTTTAAGCTATAGTTTCATAATCAGTCCTAAATCATAAGGTAGCTGAATTTATATACAATGGCATAGATTGACTTCAGATCACTTGAGTGTCTTTCAGTCTCTTCATTTACTAATGAAGAACTTAATGAACTCTTTATAACCTAAGATAGGAACCTAAACAACTTTAAATAATTTTATGCATGAATATACACATGTGCATACTTACAGGCTTATAAAATGTCTACAAAAATATGCTTGCTGACACCAAAAAACAATCGACCAGTGGAAGGAGAGGAAAGAAACAGACAGTAATCAACTAACCTTCTTCTGTTGCGTGCAGGTGTGTTGCATCGTTCCCCTGAGAAGTGATGTTGGTTTGGTCGGACTGAAGGGGGCTGCCTATTTGATGTCATCTCCCATGGTCGCATTGGTGGGGAGGGAGCTGGTGATGCTGATGTATAATCAAAGACTGAATGCGAGAGGCGCTGTCTCTTAGGACTCGGACTATCTTCACTCTGCCAATGCAACAAAATGATCAACTGAAAAAAAGCATGTAAGAGCTTCCCATTACTGCATATGCAATATGTACTTAAAAAGATAGCTGCCATAAAAAAATGAAGAACATACATTGCACTATCAACTCAAATTAAAAATCCTAAATTAAGAAATGTAGGGGCAAGGGCAAAGAGAAAAGGGGTTGCACAATAAATACTTATAAATGAAAAATGAAGTGTTTCAAAAACTACCATGTTAGATAACAACATATAAAGTCTACAACTGAGCAGCTAACTTTTATACAGCACCTGACTTTCTAGAAGTCCTAACCTACCTGAGAAATGCCATTATTCTTTAGGTAGTGATGACAAGTTTGCTTAGGGAGAGGCCTTCCCCTCTTCCTGAGTAGACCCCGAAATCGATGCTAAATCACACACCTCTACCATTCTTGTTTGGGCTGTTATAGTTACTTCTTCCATGACAGTTACATGGACAAAATAAAGTTTATATAAAGCAGAGTCAACTGGTTAAGACTGACGATTCTTTTTAGAATGTCACAACACTTTGAGAATATCCTCCAAGGTCACAGTGTAAGCTCTGTAGCTATAAAATTCATATGATCATGTAACTGCTACTAACTCCAGAATTCCCTAGCCAATTCAATTCCCAATTAAGTCTCACCAAAACTGACAAAATTCCAAATGAGCTGAAATCTGATAGGGCTATGTATTTTTGGAAGAACTGTTCCTATTTCTAACCTA
Source organism: Peromyscus attwateri (assembly GCA_902168425.1). Classification (NCBI taxonomy): domain Eukaryota; kingdom Metazoa; phylum Chordata; class Mammalia; order Rodentia; family Cricetidae; genus Peromyscus; species Peromyscus attwateri. The sequence goes on along the minus strand of CABHPP010135830.1, from coordinate 4,929 downwards.
TACTCCCAAGTTCTAATTATTAGGCACTAGAGTACTTTTGGTTGGTTTACAAAATAAATTGTTTTTTGTGGTGAACACAAATACATCAAACATTAGCAAAATATACAGGGATACATACTACAATATTATTTTTTAAGAGGTTTGTTTTTATTTGATGTGTATGGGTGCTGTGCACCATGAGCATCCAATAACTGTGCAGACCAGAAGAGGATATCAGGTCCTCTGGAACTAGAGTTATAAAAGGTTAGCAGCCATGTGGGTGCTGGGAACTGAACCCAGGTCCTCTGCAAGAGCAACAAGTGCTTTCAACTGGTGAGCCATCTTTCTAGGCCCAACAATGTCATATTTTGAAAGAGATAAGAAACCAGACGATGTGGGCTGGAGAGATGGCTCAGCGGTTAAGAGCACCGACTGCTCTTCCAAAGGTCCTGAGTTCAATTCCCAGCAACCACATGGTGGCTCACAACCATCTGTAATGAGATCTTGTGCTCTCTTCTGGCCTGTAGGCATACATGTAGGCAGAACACTGTATACATAATAAATAAATAAATCTTAAAAAAAAAAAGAGAGAAAGAAACCAGATGATTTTAGGGACAAAGAAAATTAATAAATGGAGCTGAGCCTACAGTATAATTCTAACACCTGGGAGATGAAGGCCAGAAGATTGATAACCTGAGGTCATCCTTGGTTACATAGTAAGTTCAAGGCCAGCTTTATATTATATGAGACCTTGTCTCTTAAAAAAAAAAAAAAAGGCTAAAAGGTTACATTTTGACCTTTCCAAATTATTTAGCAAGTATTTCACCAATCTATCACCTAACCTATACTCTTAATATTATTTAAGTATACTTATTTTAATAAGAAAGCCAGCTGTTATTATTGAGAGACTCCCCAAACTTTAAGCACACACAAAGGCAAGAGATTACTACCAAGTAGCCCAGGTAAGCCTCTAACTTGCTCTATAGTGAAGAATGACTTTGAACTCTAATTTTCCTGCCTCCTTGTCCTCAGTGCTGGAGTTACAGGCCCAGTTTATGCGGTACCCTAATACAGACATTTTTATTTTTGAAGACAGTGTCTAAGTAACCCAGGCTGGCCTTGAACTCAAGAGATCCACTTGCCTCTACCTCCTGAGCTCTGGGATTAAAAAGGTGTGCCCCACCTACCCAGCAGGAATTGCTATTTCTGACATGATTTGTAGTGACACTTGGTGCTGCTAGAACCAAACTCCAAGAACCACTGAAGTAAGACAGAAGGGACCATCTTTTTGAAGAATATTTTGTTTTGAATTCTCAGGGGGAGAATTCTTTTGTTGTTGTTTTGTTTTGTTTTTTGTTTTTCAAGACAGGGTTTCTCTGTGTAGTTTTGGTGCCTGTCCTGGATCTCAGTCTGTAGACCAGGCTGGCCTTGAAATCACAGAGATCCGCCTGCCTCTGCCTCTCGAGTGCTGGGATTAAAGGTGTGCGCCACGGCTGCCCGGCGAGAATTCTTTACTATAACAGTGGGCTACCTTTTTTCAATGTACCTGATGTCAACAATTTAAACGTAGTAAGATGTTAAACATGGTTACTATCTCTACTGTACAGAACACTGGTACAGATTAGGAAAGAAGGCAGGAGAGTATAGGTGTAGTTTAAACAATGAACAACAGAAACAGAGGCAGGTTCCAGGTTCTACTTGAGGACTAAAATGTGCCTGACTTACAACCATTGTACTTTTCATTACAAGAGAGGACGGAATCAGCTTGTGTTGGGAGGGGTGTAAAGGTCCATCTTGACTGTCAACATGATGAGGTAGAGAATAGCCATGGAGTCAAGCCTGTAAGCATGTCTAAGAAAGTTTCTAAATGAGATTCAGAGGTGAGATCCACCCTAAGTACGGTGGCCCCATTCCCTGGGCTGGGGTGTTAGACTACACCAACACAGGAAGCCGATTCTTGAATGTGGGGCACTCCGCTGCTTCACGTTCCCACTGCCACAATGGACTCAACCTCAAACTGTGAGCTAAAGTCAGTTTCCCTGCCTAACTTAGTCATTTTGTTGCAGCAACAAGAAAAGAAACTTAGGTTTCTTCCAGTTTTATTCAAAACTTCATCTTAGATCAAGCATAGCATGATCTAAAAGTCTCTAATTCTCCTTCAAACTCGCAGACTTTCTCTACAAGTCTTCTCTTAAAAGAATATGAAGTTTCTCGTTTTACCTTAAAAACAAAACAGTCAACTGAGCATATCCCAGGGACAACCAACTCACTGACTTGTATCCACCTTTCACAAATGTGAGAAGTACAGCCATCAAACCAACAACACAACAACACAACACAAAAGGGAAGGCCGGGCGGGAGGGATGGCTTAGCACTTAAGAGCACATATTTGCTCTTCCAGAGTATGGCTCCCATTACCCAGGTAGGTGGATCACAAACCCTGTCACAACTCCAGGGGCTGTGTATGTGCTCACGCTCACATGTGCACATACACACATGCACACACTCGAGCACACACTCAATTAAAATCTTAAAAAAAAAAAACTTTTAGAAAGATGGCAAAAAAAAAGTTACAAATAAGGTAGTCCCAGTGGAGGCCTGTGCTGACTGACTCAGCTACCACCCAGGCCCACAGCCAGGGCTTTGAGTGGGGCCACCCCAACATCTACCCCATCTATGATCTGCTGAAGCATGGGAAGTAACTGAGCCTGCGCAACCATAGCCGCAGGATCTCCATGACTGGAGCAACAGCGGATATCGGAGGGGAGTTTCGGTGAGGGACCAGTATTGATGATGCACCAGAACCAGACCAACAACTCATTGCAACCAACATTTGCAAGTGCAGCTGTTTGGACAAAAGGGTGTAGCACATGACACACTGCAGCTCCTGATGCCATCACCAGGACAAAAGACTGCGATGGAGAGACAGGGATGATGGCGGCGGCGGCGGCGGCGGGGGGAGGAGCAAAATTTTTTTTTAATTTTCTTTTGTTGTGGGGGAGGCTAGAAGGGTGGAGGGAGGACATGGAAGGACTGGGAAATGAGTGGGATTTCAGTACACGATGTGAAATTTCCAAAGAATCAATTAAAAAAAATGTGTTTAAAAAAAAGTTACAAAGAAGTTATCTAGGAAAAGCCAAAGACAAGAAAAGAGAACACAGTAAGGGAATGACTTTGAGGATTTCCTTCTCATGTGGTAACCAGATTTTATTTATTTTATTTAATTTTATTTAAGTGTGAGTATATGCAGGTACCCTAGGAGGCCAGAACAGGATTTAAGATCCCTTACATCTGGAGTTACAAGCATTTGTGTGCTGTCTTAAGTGGGTGTTGGGATCCAAGCTCCACTGTTCATAGTAAGAACAGGAAGTGCTCTTAACCACTGAGAATGTTGAGTAATGTCTGCAGCAAGCCAGGTTTTTTTAGGGGAGAAGTACAGTTGGAGCTAACAAATGACACTCATTCTGACATGAGAATTAGCTAATGTATCAGTATCTCCTCAGGACTTCCTAAGATCGATCTTTCTCACCCAGAAAACCTACAGGGCAGTAACTGAGCAGAGAAAATCTCTGGTCATCCCTTAGAGAAAATACAGGGAAGACCTTGCTCTAAAGGTAGAGGAAAGACTAAGTACCATTAACAAAGTTATATTGCTTTTTACTTTTCAATAAACCCCAGGGATTACAGAGTGTACCATATGACTCGTTAGAGGGAGTAATATAACTAGTTAGAGGGTATGATATATGACTAGTTAGTTAGAGGGTATAGTATATGACTAGTTAATTAGAGGGTATAACATATGACTAGCATGGGTAGAGCTCTAGGTTCAGTTGCCAACAGCTTTAAAAAAAAAAAACACTAAGCACAGTTGGCTCTAATTTTAACTTTATTGTTTTCTTTTTAAAACATGGGTTTAATCTACATTTGTAATTACTAAGTTTAAATTTAATAATATTAATTCCCAAAACCTCCAAGGGAATATGGAGAATACAGAAAATAAAAAAAACTTACTATTAGTGGCAGTAGTTAAGTGTATTATTTAGAGACTTATTTTTGGATAGGGAAGATCCCTGGCTGGTCTGAAACTTACTATGTATACCAGGCTGTTCTCCAACTCAGAGATCTGTCTGTTTTTACCTCCCACACTGGGATTAAATGCATGTGAGACCATGCCCAACCTTAAGTCAGTTCTTTTCCTTCCTTCCTTTGGGTTTGTTTGTTTTGAAACAAAGTCTCTCTACGTAGTAGCCTTGGCTGTCCCAGAACAATACCATACGTAGACCAGACAGATCTTGAACTTGCAGAAATCCATCTCCATCAGCCTCAGGAGTGCTGAGATTAAAGGTGTTTGCTACTAAGCCTGGCTTTAAATTTCTTAAGTATCAGTCACCTACCAATAACACTGAACTTCTGTGCACAGATAATTCTGTAATTAAAATGGTAGTCAATATGCCATTCAATTCACAGACAACTAGGCCTCCTAAAAAAGTTATGTGTTAAATACTTACAAAATGTATTTATAGAAATGCATGTAGCTATTTAAAGGTAATATGATATAGAAAACACAACACAGCGAGAATCAGATGAGTCCCTTGATCCACCAATAACTGGATGAACTGTGCACCTTGGTGAACTTTTTAAAGCCTATTTCCTTACCTAGAACAAGATGCCTATTTTATTCTGAGTTGAAAACATGGACAATAAACACAAACAGAGAATCCAGCACAAATTCTAAAAGGAATACCAGACTGAAGTGGCCTGGATCACCTACAGGTACTGACAGAAATAACACATGCCAAACTTAATGTATTCCTTTAACACCAGTTCCAGGTCATTTCTAGAGAAAACTAAAAATGAGTGGTTTCTATTGAAAACATTTAGTCTTGGTCATCAACTATGTCAATACTTTGGGCAGGCTTTCTACACACACACACACACACACACACACAC
>CABHPP010135827.1:8263-38238 GCA_902168425.1 Peromyscus attwateri | reverse complement strand
GGGGCGGTCGCTAGCGCAGCGGCAGCGGCGGCGGCGGCATCGTCGCCCCGGAGCGGGCGCAGGTGAGGGTCGGCGGGGCCGGGCCAGGGCCTCTCTTCCCCGCTGCCCGCACGGGCTCTGCCTCCTTTCCCGCGGCTTCTTTTCTGTCGCCCCGGGGACCCCGCGGCCTCGGCTGCAGCCGGAGCTCGGCCGGGGGTGGGGGTGGGGGGGCCGGGTGTCCGCGGTGTCAGCGGTGACCTTGAGCGGGCACCTGGCGGCGGGCGCGGCGCGGGGAGGGGGCGCGCAAACTTTCCGGAGCTGGGGGCGTCCAGAGCGCGGGGACCCCCATCAGCCTGCTCCAGACATTCCCGGACTCCTGCACCTGGTTTCCCTTCAGTATCGGGGGGCTGTGAGCCCGCAGCCCGGTGTCCCCGTGCCAGGGATGCTTTCTGAGCTGTGGACCGGAGCTGGGGGTTTCTCTCCCCAAAAGTGGCTTCCCGGTGTGCGGGAGGGCTCTCTGCCTTGTGCTCTGTGCATCTTGGGCCTCACCTTTTCTGGGCGTCCTCCATCTGCCCACAGCTCTTCCCCAAGCTCGCATGGGTCCCCCACCTGGTGACAGGAGAGCTCCAAAGCTCGGAAGCCCCAGGCGTTCGTTCGTCACTAGAGCTGCAGTTTGGGTTTTCAGCTCCACCGCACAAGCTGTAAATGAAAGTGGCCTTGTGCAGGTTTGCCTCGGGCCCTCACGGTGGACCACAGTGTTTCTGGACACCTGGGTTCACCCCGGCCGGGCCTGGTCACCCTAGAGGGCCTGGTCACTCCAGAGGAAAGGATATTTTGGCCATAGGGGGTGCCCTTGTGCTAGAAACACAGCCTCCTAAATCATTACCCTTGGAAAGGGGACATGAGGCCCAGAGAGGGTGAGCTAGCCTCAAGGTCACACAGCCAAGAGAAGATGGAGAACTAGGCTTTCTTTTCAGGATTTATTTGGTTCCTATGAAAGAAGGTTCTGGATCTAGGATGCCCTGCTTCTTACTAGCCCTGGGTCTCGCTCAGTTTCTTTATATGTAGAATGGTAACAGCTACCTCATTAGGGCTATTTGACACCTAACTGAGCCGATATTCTTCGTTTTTTGCCACAATGCTTAGATCATGATCTGTGACCAACCAACCCACCCGCCCAACCCACCCTTGGTATGGCTCTGTTCTGTGTCTTAACTGGGAATAAAAAAAAAACTGTCAGCCCGGTTCCCTCCTTCCACTTCTGGCAGAGGTGGGATCTCCCTTGTGTCACTGTGGGCTGGTGGGGACAGCGCCTGCTGGACTTGTGTCTCTATGTATCCTCTTCAGTAAAAATGAAAACCCAGCATCCTCGGGAGCCTCTGTACCCACTGGGCAGCTTAACAGTGCTGTGGTTTCCTGCAGCCTCCAAGGAGAAATCAATACTGAGTCCCAATTGGGACAGGCAGTTGGGTACAGCTCTGACAGGAGAAACAGACCCCTGCTCCCCTCTAGTGAGCATGGGATCACCCCTCCACCTGTCCTACTCTTTCCTCACCTCAGTTAGAGGCTATTCCTCCCTCCCTAGTGGTACTGGCAGCAAGGGCTGGGAGGGTAGGAACTGGGGCTCACTCTCCCATGCATGTAAACAGCCTTGATTCCTGCCTAAGACATAGCTGAAGTCACTCACAGCTTCCAGCAAGGCAATTCCTGCCAGATGCCAAGCAAGGCAATTCCTGCCAGATGCCAAGCACCTCTCAGACCTGGAGACACATTCATTCATTTGACCTTATTAACTACATGCTAAGCACTCCTTAGTGTGCGGGGGATGGGGGGTGTCACATTGGTGAATGAAATAGACCTGGTCCCAGACTGGGTATACAGCTTCTCATCTAAACTGAGACACTGGAGAGTAAGGCATAACAGCACCAGGGCCAGGCATAAACCAAGAAGCCCAGCCACACTGGGATATAGGCTATCCAGCCTGTGGTGTTCACATGCCAGTGTCTGGAGAGAGCAGTTAATATTCTTCTCAGCACTTGCCTTTTGCTGGGCTCTGGGCTAAAGACTTTGGGTCATCATCTGATTTATCCCTCATAAAGCCACAAGGTTGGTATTAGCATATATACGAAGCTAGTTAGAAGTGGAATTGAGACCCTTTTAATCTTTAACTGCTCTGTTCTGCTAACCCCCAGAGATAGAGGATATCAGAGCCTGGGGTGCTCACATCCCTCTCAAAGAAGCCATCAGTTGGCTGCCAGCCAACGGCACAAAGGGTGTGGTGGATATAAAGTAAAAAAGCAAGCTGGCCTGGGGTTGGGGGGAGATGAGGTGTGGTATGTTGCTTCTGCCTGGAGAAATCAGAGGCAGCTTCTTGGAGGAGGGGACCTTTGAACAGGACCTTGATGTGTGAGTTAGGAGCTTGACAGACTGTGAAAGCTGGTGGGGAGTTGTAGAGGAGGCGTTGCAGACCCAGATTGCTGAGCTGAAACTGTAGGGTATGCAGACTATTTAGAGACATCACTCCCAAAGTAGGCCCAGGACAAGTATCAGATCTGGAATAGCAGAGGCTATCAGAGGTTCTGTCTCAGCATGGTGTGTAATGGCTTGTGACACATTCTGAATTTCAAAAGAGCTTGCAAAGGCCCAATATTGCTGTATTTGGGAAACAAAGAGAGGTGGGGGTGGAGAAGATGCTGTACTGGGGGAGCAGAGAGAGATCAGTTCAACGGGGTTTCCATCCAGCAAGGCTTTTCTTTCTCCAGATCCATACCATGGCCTGCCTGCAAGGTCGTGCAGTCAGTGGGTGATACAGAACCTCTGCAGATGAAAAGGGCCTGTATCAGTAGCAGCGCAGAGGCCTCCCCCAAGCACACTGACCGCCAAGAAGAGAAATACTAACCTAGCAGAGGCCCAGGGCTTTTAGCAGTATACTTCGAAAATAAGAAATCTGAGCACTATAAATTGTCTTGCCCATTTGTTAAATCCCATCCAAACCACTTTAACTCCCCAGCTTTGTGTTAACCTCAGTTGCCATATGACTCTGAGACTAGTGAAATGCATTTAATAATAACTTATTTCATAGACTCTTCAAGAATTCTGGTTTGCCTCTGTCCCCCGCTCTCCAGCTAAGGGAATATAGTCATCAAGAACCAAGCAGAGGGTTGGGGTTCACTGGGGACTTAGGGTTAGAAAATCAGAATAAAAGATGTTGGAGGCAAGGGAGAATCTGATATAGAGGAAGGGAGGGGCAGGTAGGGGTGTGGGGGGTGGGACTGTGGTGTGTGTGTGTGTGTGTGTGTGTGTGTGTGTGTGTGTGTGTGTGACCTGATAAGCCATCTCAGCCAGTCCTACAATTCTTATCAACTGCAGAGGCCCACCGTTTTGTTTTGAATTGGATCCAAAAATTATGTAGCTGATCCTGGACAGGAGTTTGGGGAAAATGGGAGGTAGAAAGAGAGGGAAAGACAGATAAAAGAAAGAAAAGCAAAGGAATGTTTTTAAAGCCGTATTAGAACCGAGGGGGAAGCTCAGAGGTAGAACATGTCCTCGGCATATCTGAGGTCCTGGGCTCCTGCACCAATACCACACACACACACAAATCAAATGTAAGGTTCAATGAAAGCCCCTGCCAGGTGCCCACAGCCGTGTGAGACGGTTCCTCTGTTATATCTTCCCAGTGACACCATGGAGCAGGAGACACTGTTCCTGGTTGAACTCTATCCAGGTGTGGTAAGCCAACAGGTAAGGAGAAGGCTGTTAGTAGAGTTTCTAGCTCGAGGTCCTGAGAGGTGGAACCCTGTGCCAGGTAGGACCACCCAGAGAAGGATCACTGGCCAGGAAGTAGAGCATATCAGTGGGGGATGGGCCAGAGCTTTGCCTTGGCCTGCCTGCGAAGGCAAGATGGGCTTAGGATTGTCCAGTTAGGCCATTTCAGTAGGCATAAGGGCTGTTACTAAGTTCTCTGGCACCTGGTCCTGGGCTGACTAGGGCAAGAGAGTCCTGGCCCAGAGAGCAGAGTTCCATGAAGGAGGTGGCTGGGCATCCAGGCTCTGAACTGGCTCGTTTGCTGTCTCTAGGAATTGACCACCCCTGGCAGGGACTGTCTCTCCAGGCTCAACAAGGCCCAAAGAGGTCAGGAGCATAAAATACAGAAATCAAAAACCAGCTACTGGAATCCGTAAAGACAGATGTGGAAACGGAGACTCGGAGACTTGAGTAACTGCTTGGATCCCTCCAAAGGCTGTGCAGGGTGGAAGGCTGGCTGGGTCCTCATAAATATCATCTTTCTTCCCCACTCTTACAACAGTTTGAGGAATGAGAGAAGACAGAAATAGAGCCCCCACCCCACCCCCAACTACATGCTCCAGATCTCCAGGTTAACATTCCTGGCTTCAGCCAGCCTCAGATGAGAAATATTCAGGAAAAAAAAATACATCTGTACTGAAGTTGCACAGGCTTTTCTCCTTGTCATTATTCCCTAGACAATACAGAGTGACAACTATTTACATATTATTTGCATACCAGGAGGTATTACAGGTGGAGAAATCTGAAGGGAACAGGAGGGGGTGTGGGGTGGGAGTGGGGGTGTCTGTGCAGATACTACACAGTGTTACATAAGGGCCTTGGGCATCCGCAGATTTCCACATGGTGAACTGTCCTGGATACCAAAGGACAACTGTGCAATTTTTCTTCCTGATGGCATAGAAGTAGAGTTAGAGGGCAGGACTGGGACAGGCAGAGGGGAGTCCAGGATGAGCTTTCTGAGACAGACTCCTTCCCTCCTGAGACTAGGAAGGATGCCAGCCTCCTTCTCAAGGACCAATAAGGGAAGACTCCGCCTCCATAGGGCGGGCCTAGGAAAGGGGTAGGAAAGGTCAGAGGGCGGGGCTGCAGAGTTTCTTTACAAATAAAGGTCCCTTGGGGAGTGACCAAGGAGCAGGTATGTTTGTGTTCACCTGTGAACCCTTTCTTTAGCTCAAACACAGTATCATGCCAGGCCAGGTGTCTTGAGAAGTATAAGGCTAGGGCGCCCATAGCTTTCCTCACAGTCTCAGAGGGCTGTTGACTCAAGAAAGAGGAAGCAGAAGGAAGGCATGGTGGTGGGGAGGCACTAAGAAATGAGCTTCCCTCCTTGCCCCAGCCCAGGCTGCCTATCATCTAAACAGGGTTCAAGAGACTGACCCACATCCTTCTTCAGATATCCAAAGTGGAACTGACCGAGGCTGGAGAGGCGGCTCGGTGGGTAAAAATGTTTGTAATACAAGTCCAAGGGCCCAAGTTTAGATCCCAGCACCCACGTAAATGGCAGCATGGTGGTGCACATGGTAACTCCAGTGCTGAGGAGCAGACACAGGTCAACCCCACCACCCACCACCCACTACCCACGCCGTTCACTGGCAGCCAATCTAGTAGAGACAGTGAGCTCAGGGTCAGTGAAGAGACCCTGTCTCAAGCCCTAAAGTGCAGAGCAATAGAAAAACACACAAGATGTTAACTGCTGACTCCCACGTGTGCACACATAGGAAAACACACACACACACACACACACACACACACACACACACACGAAAAGAAAAAAAAGATGCACTTAAGAAATGACCATTTCTTACAGCAGGCTCAGCTTGATAAAATGACTGTGGAGGTGGCTGGACATGGCCAGGCAGAACAGGTCAGGTTAGGGTGTCTCTGCACTGATAGAAGCAGACATTCATGCACATCTATGTCTTTATGTTACGCTGCTGGGAAGTGAGTCAGCTCAGGGAGCAGTGTGCACAGAAGGTGTCCGTGGATAGTTCTTCTGCATGCAAAGTCACAAGAGGTGTGGTTTCTCTATGACTTTGTCTGTATCTCCATAGCCAGTGTCTTCTGCTCTCTCTTGGGTCCCTCTGCATCAACTTGCAAGCATCTCAGTCTGAGCTCCCCCACCCCAGCCCCGTGTTTTCCCTCCAGATGTTTGGCCTCTGGTTGCCTCACTGTTTCTGAGTTTACCAAACCAGAGAGTTCTAGGCAGAGAGAGACAGAGGCATGGGGGTTGGGTATCCGGGCTGGAAAGAGTACAGTAAACCCCAAATCTTGTCTCACGTGACTAGGGAACCATGCCCAAAGAAGGTGGATCCTGGCTGTGATTCTATATGTATTTTTTCCTCTTTTCAAAATAAAAGTAGTTCTGTCTCCCCCTGGCTATAGAGATGTTATGTAAGGATTATGTAAAATTCAAATGGTATCACAAAGTATAAAGAAGAAAGTAAAACCCAGATGAAATGTAGTAAAACAAAGCTTGCTCCTGCTAACATTCTGTCAAATGTCCTTCCAGAAGGTTCTCCATGACTATTAAGCCTATAGATGAATACTATATTTTTGGAGCCTTTCTCTCTCGCTCTCTCAGTCATAGAGCTTGAATGTCGATAGATATCGACATTCAATTCTACTTCTATCTTCTATTGATAGAAGAAGATACCTCTCTGCCTCGTCTTCATGAGTGGATCAGCCACCGCTTGTTTACTCTCTCTCTTATAGTGGGCACTTAGGTTATGCACAGGCTTCGCCATCACAAGTGACATTGTGATGGGAATCTCGGGGACCCCTGGGCACAGGTCGAAGCATCCTAAGGACACATTCACAGAAGTGTAGTCAGCGGATCTTCCAGACATGTTTAGGGCACAGGAAGAGAAGAACACCATAGGATGACTAGGTAGAGAAATCCCCTCTGGCTTAGGGGCCGTTCATGAAGGTCTGTAGGAAGGGGAGATGGAAGGAGACCATGGCTGGGTATAGACCCTGGAGAGTTGGAAGAGCCAAGAACTGGGTTTAGAGCCCCAGTGCTGTTTCAGATGAGACATCCCACAGGCAAAGGTGGGTGTGGTGACAGTTGTACTCTCTGGGCACCCAGGCAGTCACACAAACCTTCTCATATGTGGCCCCCTTTGAGCCTTTCTACCACTCTGCAAAGGAGGCCTCCTCTATCCCTGTTCTACAGAGGAGTCCCTGAAACAAAGGACAGAAAGCATCTCCTTCTTTTGTCAAATTCTCCCACACCATCAAGTCCATTTCTCAGACACTGGGTCACACGCCTAAACCAGTCACCACCGAGAGAATGGATCAGCAAGGCCTAAATAGACCAGGCCCAGTGTCTGACTCAGTGGCCACAGGGCCACACCCTGAACCATTAGGGCTCTGCCAACCAGAAGGGTACAGGGAGCAGCTGCTGAGGGGGCGGCGCCCAGAAACTGTCTACTGTGCACTCACTTGGCCAGAAGTGGTGTGGAGAGAAGGATTCTTGTGGTCTTCAAAGACTAGCACAAAGCCAGGACACATGAGTAAACCATGGATGGTGACTGGTTGGTTGGTTAGTTAGTTGGTTGATTAACTGGTTAAAATGAATCAGTGCCTGTTATTCCTTCTGACTCTGATATTCAGGAGTCTCTGGGCACCAGAGGTGTTGATGCTCTGCCAACTGGAGAGAGTAGCTCAGGGCTTGAAGAGGCCGTAGACACAGTGTTGACTACCGAGATGTTGCAATACAAGAGTGTCTGAAGGGCGAGGCACAGAGCTTGACTCTAAAGCAGACAGGGCCTCCTGGGAAGAAGCCACATCCACAGGTGCCAGAGACAATGGCGGTGGTCCACAGGTCCAGCAGCAGAGCTGTGCAGTGGACAAGGTCAGCCTAGTCCTCACAGAGAGGCTGTAAGGGGGCCAGAGTCGGGAGGGAGCTCTCATCTCTTGAGGGATTGCAGTGTCCAGGGCACCATCACAGTTCCACTGCTCCATCCGCTTTCCCATGTCTGTGCCGTGGCATCTTCCACTCTCGGGTGGTAAAGAAGCTGATGCTTAGTGAGTGAGGTGGCTTGCCCATCATCAAGAGCAGGAAGAGGCGAGTTCTAGTTTAGAATACGGCTCTGTTCTGGAAAGTTAGTTGTGGGGAGGGATGAGCATGGTGGGCCCACTCAAGGCCAGTGGGTGGTGGACTGTGAGTGGGCAAAGGGGAGCCTGGAAACTGTCAGGAGGGCCTAGAAAATGCTTGATTTGGTAAAAAGCCTGATGGGAGAGGCACGCCTACGGCAGGATTCAAGGTAGACTTGAGGAGCTGTGGTCATTGGAACTGAACCTCACTTTCAAATCCTTGCTGTGCCAACTAGCTGTGTGACCCTAGACTGGATGTGGCCCTTCTCTGTGCCCACTCTCATCATCTGTAGGAGGATCGTGCTTAAACATGTGCTCAGGGCCCAGAATGTTCTACAGATTTAAGAAATGGAGTAATTGTTATCATCCTCCAAGACGGCTGTTTTAGAACTTGGTAATGGAAGCTCCTTGTGCCAGGGTCCTGGTCTCCCTTTCAGTCTTGGTTATCACCACCTTCACCACCTTGGTTCCATTCCTCCTGGGTTGACTTTCTAGTCTTACCTATGATAGGAGAGTTGGTCTGGAGGTTTGCTGGCAGTGCCCTCTTCTCTGGAGTCCATGCTGTATCGGCTGGGAAGGAAAGGCTACCATGAGTGAGGAGCTCAGAACGGAATGTGCAGGAAGGTACCTGGGACATCTTTGAAGGAACTAAATGTAAGGGCAGGGATGAGGGTGGACTGGAGAGCAGCCAGAGGACAGAGAAAGCTGAGCTCTGGCTAGGACCAGGCAGTGATGACCAGGGCCGGGAAAACCAGAAGGGTACAGAGGTGATCAACAGAAACCAGAGGGGCTGGAAAGACTTGAGAACAGAGGCACCTGCTGAGAGAGAGGGAGGAGAGAGAGAGAGAGAGAGAGAGAGAGAGAGAGAGAGAGAGAGAATATGAAAGAATGAAAATCATGGCCCCTCACAGATGTTTGATGCCGGGGTGGATAGGGCTTTGAAGACCGTGTTCAAAGCCTGAAAGTGAATTTCCCCAAAGTTTTTCAGGAATGATGGAGGCTATACTGGAGCACATGCCTATGAAATCCCCTTTTGTTCTATTTCTGGGGCCAAGGTTTTATAACCAGAGTCAGAAATCGCGTGGAAGTATGTGGGCGGCTGACCCTGGACAGCTTCCACAGTAGAGAGGAGGGAAGGGTATTTTTATCTGCAAACACGGAGCCACGGAGGATGAGGCCAGGAGGAGGCCGGTTCCCGCCCTGAGTGTCTCACCCACTGTCGAGTTAAGATGCAAACCGTCTTTGACAGAAGTTGCAGGAGCTCTTTGCTCAGAGTGGGTAGCAGGATCAGGGGTGGAAATAGGGAACATGTCTTCAAGTCTAGTATGCTGGAACCCGATCTGCAGATCAGTCCTGAGAGCCGCCCTGGGTGTTCCCTTCTGGCTCTGCACGACCGATCAGTCATTAACACACATCAGACCAGCGAGTGTGCATGTCCGTTATTACCTATGAATTTGTAGTCTACAGGTCAGCACACCACCGAGGGCCTTCCTGGTCTTAGATGTCTCTCTCACTGGTTTTTGGTCTGCTGAGGCTGGAGGACCATTCTGCGTAGCCTGGTGATTTCCAGTGTGGTGAGAGTGTGCCGGCTCCAGGCCAGGTTAGGGTGACCTTATCTAGGACTGCTCCATGCAGGGTCTCATCCCTCAGGAACTAGCCTGAGCTCATTTGTGTAGTGGCAGCAGAGTTAAGAGTGAACCCTCCAGGACAGTTGAGTCCCAGGTTCAGAATCAGTGCCACATCAAATCTTAGTGCACCCTCAGCAAGCCATGCCATCTGAACATTCAAGGAATGGGCAAGAGAAGTTGCCCCAAAGCCCCACCGGTCAGGGTGTGAATACTGAAGGCCATGGATGCTTTCAGTCCCACAACCTGTCAGCATTGTCCCTGGCCTCAGGGAATGTTGGTTTGGAAGCCACCCCTGAAAGTCTTGGTTGTGCCCACAGGTCTCTGGCTGTACAGAGTTCTTCAGAAGAATCTAAAGGGAAGACAGCTTTTCTCATTGGGGTGTTTGGGTTTGGGTTTGGGTTTTGGGTGTGTGTGTGTGTGTGTGTGTGTGTGTGTGTGAGAGAGAGAGAGAGAGAGAGAGAGAGAGAGAGAGAGAGAGAGAGAGAGACACTGTATACTGTGCTGAGCAGTTTCCACACTAAGGATCATTATGCAGGGACAAATAGGCGGTATCTACTTGGATTAACACCAGATGTGAATTAAACAACAGTGGCATGCCTATTTAATAGAATACTAGCCAGTAATGAAAGGAGCAGACTATTGATATGCACTTCAACCTAGGTGAATCTCAAAGAGTGAAAAGAGCCCAAACTGTTCCCTACTGCTAGATTTCATTTGTGTTAGTGCTAGCCAGATGTCATAAGAATAGATGTGGTGATTGCCAAGGCTGGGAACTGGGCAGAGGGACATTTGGCTCTAAGGACTGGCAGAAGAGAATCTCATAAGGGTAGTGTGGTACCTTGATGGTGGTTAGTCCAGGTGACATGATAACACTGCACTGAGCTACAGGTACGTGTGCTCTGACAGACACAGGTAGCAGGGGCCTGGGCAACAGTGACATTACCTATGGCCACAGCAGTTTCCGGTTTTGATGCTTCACCCTCAGCGAGATGATAACTTTGGGAGATGCCAGGGGCAGAATGCACGGTCTTCTCTGTTCATTTCCTTGCAGCCCCTATGAATCTATAATTATCGCCAGATAAAAGGTTAAAAATAAATGCACATGTGCCCTGGCCTAGCAGGTGCACGGGGTTGTGTCTGTGGCAGAGAACTGGGAATCTCGTGCAGGTGGCCATTGGGCAGCACTGAGAACAACCTGAACATGTTCATTCACCTAATGAGCACTTGCTGAGTACCTACTGTGTGCTAGTTGTTGTGCCAGGCTCTGGAGGTGCAGCCATGGGCAGCACATAGCACAGCCCTGGCCTTGTAGAGTTTGTATCCTAATGACTGTCCCATGAGAAGGAGCTGGTTCTACCCAGCAGCCCCCAGAGAAATTTCACGGGCAAAAAAAGATAGGGACCAGTCTGTGTCACACCATTAACAGGGTTTCACCTGGAGGTTGCAGTCCCATGGGGAAAGAACAAGAAGCCGAACCTGGCATCCGGGACATGATTTGCTTAAAAATGAACAAAAAGTCAGAGTGAACTAAAGGGAAAACTAAACTTCGGCATGTACCTAGCCAGCCATTAAGTTGGCTTTCTTCATTAGGATGGAAGTTTCCCAAGGTGAAGAGCTGTCCATTCTGTCCCTGTGGTACCCTCACATTGGAGCAAGCCAGGCACGTGGGACACAGTCAGATACCCACTGGGGAAGGGTTCACCAACGCAGTTTACAGATGGGCATGGGTCCTTTTCAGGGACATCATGGGTTGCTACTGTAAAGGGCTGTGAAATGTCACTTGGATGCTCGTGTCCTTGAGGATACCAGATACTTTGACTCCAGGCGCATATTTCCCATCCCAGATCTGAAAACTTTGTGTTTGGGGCTAAGAGATGGCTTATCATTAAGAATGCCTTACTAAGTTATTAAGGCAGACTGGAGTTCAGTTCCATGCCCAGCCCCTCCTGCAAGTCTGCAGCCACACACTGATAGATATATGGAAGCCTGAGTCTGTTTGGGGTCACAGGGTCACAAGAGAGGACCAGTTAGAGGTAGCCACTCAGCCACCCATAGAGAAATTCCCAGGCGCACAAGAAAGCCTTTGGAGGCTGGTAGGTGACTTCACATCTCTCCGCCTCTGCTGGGCCTGTTTTTCCCCACCATATGCCTTGTCCTCAGGTGAGAGTGGCTTCTGCCCCTTTCTGTAGTGTCAAACAGTCTCACAATCATCACAGCCCAGGACGGATCCTCAGAACCACTGCAGAGTTAACGTGAGCAGAAGGGGTTGGGGTTTGGTTGGTTTTTTGGTTTTTATGATAGTAAGTGTTGCCTTCCCAGTTCTAAGAGCACTTGTGCAGCACTTGGCATTTGAGCTGCAAGGAGCAAGTGTGACCATCGCCATTAATTGAACCACCATGAGTTGATTTTCTTTGGCGGGGTGGGTGTCTGGGGGGGGGGGGGGGGGGAAGGGGGCGGGACGGGGAGGTGGTAATAAAACTTAAGCAGGATGTTAAGGATCCTCCCAGCTTAGTGCCTCTCCTTTGAAAGATCCACACCTGTGCTCTTCCCCTCTTTGTCCTACTCCTCATGTTTGGGGGTGGGGAAGGCAAAAGAAAAGAAAAAAAAAACTTAGACTTGATAATAATATATTTTCATTATTTTACGTTTATTTGATTATTTATTTTGTGCGTGGTGCACCTGTAGAGGTCAGAGGGTAACTTGTGGGAGTCAGTTTTCTTTCCGCCATGTGGGTTCTAGGAAGAGACTCAAGTCCTCAGATCGCTACCCACTGAGCATCCTTGCTGGTCCTGTTCTGATAAAGTCGGGGGCTGGAGAGATGCCTCAGCAGATTGTAAACTGCTCTTGCAGAGTACCTGGAGCCAATTCCCAGCACCGACTGGTGGATTGTAACCATCTGTAACTGCAGTTCCAAGGGATCCAGTGCCCTCTTCTGGTGTCTCTCTGCACTAGTGGCACACAGACACACACGCAGGCAAAACACCCATACCTCTTAAAGTAAATAAATTTTAAAAAGATTCAACATAGCTCATTCACTCACTCATTCCTTCATTAATCATGCTTGTGACTGATCCTGAGCACTTGGTGAGCCTGCAGGTGGGTAAGAAGAGCAATATTCCCAGTGTTGCAGGGGCAGGGGGCAGGGACCTGTATCCCAGGATTCACACAAGCCAGACAAGACAATGGCACTGGAAGATGTTCTGGGGGTTATAAAGAGAATTATTACAGACCTGGGGATCCCCCAGGGAGAGCATGGCCAGTAGCTGTGATCATGACCTTGACATGTCCCATCATCTGTTTCTCACTGGGTCCTTATGAACACTTTTTAGCCTGCTACAGAAAAAAAAGGCTGCGGGGCCAGATGACTTCTCTGCAGCAGGCGATCTCCTGTGCCCACAGATCAGAAATTAATGAATGATGCTTGGGAAAGAGGCAGGGAATAAGACAGCAGCTATTGTCCATGCTCTGCCAAGGCAGCACCCAACACCGGCATCTGCAAGCCAACTCTGCCCACCCTTAGAGCAGAAAGCAGAATCTCGTCGGCTCAGGTTTTGTTTGCTTGCCAACTTGAGGCTTTGTGTCTTATAAAAATATGCATATTTTTAATTAATAAAAACCATAGAGATCAAAGCCCCCATGTCTCAAAATAGGATGCATCCAAGCCTTACTCTCAGAGCCAGCTAGTAACATACGGTAAGGTTGTATGAACAGGGTTCAAATCTTGGTCTATCTGCTAGCTAACTATTAACGTGGTCTCTACTCTTCAGCTTTCTCAGATGTAAAGTAGAGATTGGATGGTAGCAGTTTTAGGTTGAGCAGGGATCTGTATAGAGAATGTCCTACTCCTTCAGTTGATGGTAGATTCCTTATTATAGAGCAAGCAACATGCACACACACATGTTCATATGCATCCACACATGCAACACTCCGAAAGACTCTTATTTTTGAGCAGAGTATCCAGGCACGGAGGTTCAGGAGTGAGTTACTGTATGACCTGGTGAGGGGGTGCTCCCTACTCTGGCTCACTGATTTGAGGTGCAAGAGGTTGGAATCACCATCCTCTGACTCAGTGTCGATGTTTGGAGCCAAGGAATAAAAACAAAACATTCTCTGGTTATCAGTTTCTCATGGAAGCTCCCCACTACAGGCACGTAGTGACCCTGGGAACTTCTGCAGGCCCTCAATACTGAGCCCAAGTGGTGTGAACTTGGCCCATGTTCAGTAGGGTGTGTGTCTTGAAAGCAGCCATTTTGTCTTCATGAGCAACCTAAGTTTCACCCCTCCTGGGGTGTTGCAGGAACAGTGGAGCTTGTATTGGGACAGAAGTGTCTCTCACGGGGTGATAGCAAAGCAGGCTGGGAGGAGACCCTGAGGGTGGAGCTGGTGGGCACTGAGGAGCACCGCTGGAACAGCTGCGGGGCTCAGGCCCTCTCCTAGACACACAGGCATCCTGCTTTGCTCCCCAGCCCCAGCTACTGGACCACACAGTCTAGAAACCAGCAAAAGGAGGAGCCTAACATGGTAGTCCTGGGGACCCACTACGTGGGACTTGTGACCTGGAATCCTTCTTCTATGGCATGACCATCTGAGTGGTCATTATGACTGTCACTCTGGAAATAAAGGAGGAAGAATTTCCCCCACCCCATATTGCAAATGAGACTCCTGGGGTTCCAGAACACCAAAAAACTTCTGGAAGCCACACAACAAGCAAATGGCCAGGTCAGGATTTCCCCACAGCTTGTGTTAACATCTGTGTTCTAAAAAGATGTATTCCAGCTGGGTACGGTGGTGTGTGCCCACAGAGGCCGAAGGATTGCTACAGTTCCCAGGTCCTAGGTGTATAGCCTAGGACCTGGGCTATATCCCTAGATTCTATCTGAGAGAGGGGGAAGAGAGGGGGAAGAGAGGGCGAGAGGGAGGGAGAGAGGGAGAGAGGGAGGGATAAAGGGCAGGGCCTTGGGAGATGGCTCAGTGGATAAAGTGTTTGCTGATTAACATCAGGGCTTGAGTTCACATCCCCAGCACCCACATAAAAGCCCAGTGGTGATCAGGGAAAGTTGGGGATCTCTGAGGCAGGCTGGCCAGCTAGAGTAGCTGAATTGGCAAGTTCTGGGCTTAGTGAGAGACCCTGCCTCAGTAATAAAGTGGAGACCTAGGAAGGAAAACACCGGACATCAGTCTTGGGCTCCCACATGGCAATTGATGTGTGGGCTTTTCTTTCTTTCTTTCTTTCTTCCTTTCTTTCTTCCTTTCTTTCTTTCTTTCTTTCTTTCTTTCTTTCTTTCTTTCTTTCTTTCTTTCTTTCTTCCTTCCTTCCTTCCTTCCTTCCTTCCTTCCGTTCTTTCTTTCTTTTTTAAAATATAGAAATGGTTGCATAGACTTTATTGGTTAATCATCCCTAATCTAAAAACTCAAAATCCAAACCTTTTGAACATCATGTGGGTGCCCAAGAACATTTTGAGTTTTGTTTTGTTGTGGGATTTTTGTTTGTTTGGTTGGTTGGTTGGTTGGTTGGTTGGTTGGGTTTGTTGTTTGTTCTCATTTTTGGTTTTTTTTTTAATTACATAACCAGGCAACATGTCCTGCCCATAGGTGAATATTTTTCATCTAGGGGCCAAATTTTACTTCCTTCCTTGTCCTACTGTTCAGCACTTGGTCATTCAGGCAGGCCCTGCATCCGCCGAAGCCACCGTCTGTCTCCAGGGACAGGTGGGCACCAACTTCACACCCTTTACTCATCAGAGATCACAGAGCCGCTGTGGCTCTTCTGTGAGTGAGTGACTAGGGCAAGACAAGCAGCCTCAGTTTGCTCTTCTGTGAAATGGTTAGTAGTTGCTTTTGCAGGGCGCAGTGGAGATGTGGAGAGTCATGCCTGCATCTCTTTTTCTCCATCTGCCTCCCACTCAGTCACTCAGGCCATTCCAGCAGGTGTGCATGCCGAGGAAACAGCAGCTGGAAGGATACTGTGGGCTGAATACTGTGTTCTTGATCTTAGAGACCTCCTTTCATCAAGAGACTAGGACTTGCACCCCTTTGGTGCATCTTTATGATTGACAGGAACATAGTATTCTTTTGATGTGAATGTTGTTGTTGGGGTATGACTGCCCAACCCCCAAGTCTTCAGGTCTGCCCTGCCATTTAGCAACAAAATTTTCTGGGGGTGGGAGGTGGCAATATAGGGAATGGTTAGTAGCACACCTTTCCTTTTTATTTTGATCTCTGCAAGACCTTCTTGATGGGCTTGGCTTCATCTGGAATGTTCTTCCTCCTCTGGCTTGTTCCCTCATTGAACACCCGCTGTGGGTTCTGCCCACAAAGCCCATGGCTGGGAAAGTGTGTGCAGAGGCAAGCAGGAGGGCAGACCAATATCCACAAGGCTCTCCATGTGTCAAAGCATAGCATCTTAGCGGTTGCTCAGCAACCAAGCCAAACCAGTGGGACGCTGGCCCATGGCTGGAGAACTGGTCCAAGGCTACAAGCAGAGCAAGAGTTCCTCCAGGACTGCTGGGGACTGTTCCATGAAGCTGAGATCAAGAGCCCCCTTTTCTCCTGTGTCTCCGCCTTCCTGCTCTGTCTGTGTTAAAGCATCCTTCTATGATATTGAAGCTAGAAGCTCCTTTTCTCTTCTTTTAAAAATGCCCCATTTGACAGCATTAGTTTGACTCACCCCATATTTTCTTTTTTTTTTTTTCAATTTTACTGAGCCTGCGCATCTCCAAGTGTTGGGAAAATCAAGTTACCATATTTTGGGAGAATGGTGATTTTATTTAATTTGACCAGTGATTCCACAAGGTAAACATTGTCATTACCACCACACAGCTGAGACAATTGAAGCGCTGAGAGGGTGTCCCCCACTCTCCAAAACTCCACAGAGGCAAAGGTGGGTCTCAAACCTCTTTTCTAACTCAGATCTAAGTCTTCATCTGCCCTCAGCCTCAGGCTGCTGATAGAGGCTCTGGGTGGACCATACACAATACACTGAGTTGTGTCCCGTCAGCCCAAGGGTTTGTTTCACAGGAAGACACAAGAGCTTTCAGTTGTGTTGAACAAAGCCTCACATGGGGCACGCTGGATCCTCGTGGGTCACAACCTGCTCTCCCAGACCCACGGCCAATAGTGTAGTCACCACCCTGTTGGTTCCCACATCAGTGTGGTGAGGAGAAAGGCCACAGCTGCTCTCTTGGCCCTTTCCAACTGCAGGCCACACTGATGCTTTGGGGCAGTGCTCCATTAGGTCTTCACTGTGTGTCCATCCATCCAGGAGTCTGTCTGGCCAGTCTTGTGTCTGGGGACGTTAACAGTCTCAGTAAGTTGGCAGTTGGGGGCTTTGTGAAGTGACTACTGGGATCCAGTGGCCAGAAGTGGCTTGTGAGGGACAGGACACCCCTTGTGGAGGGTTGTTTGTGTTGACATCTCTAATCTGAGAGCAAGTTCTCTGTCTCTGGCATCTGGGTCTTTTGGCACAAACCCACAAAGACAGACCTGTAACTAACATGGATGAAATTATTTCTTTCATATTTATTTATTTTTTAGATAGAGTTTCGTGTGTCTCAGGTTTGCTTCAGATCCCTTATGTAGCCAAGGAATGATCTTGAACTCCAATCATTCTGCTGCTGCCTCCCAAGTGTTGGGGTTCTAGGCAGGTGCCACCATTCCCAGTTTACAGGGTGCTGGAGAAATCAACCCCAGAGCTTCACATGTGCTGGGCAAACACTCCAACAGAGACACATCCCAGCTCCATTTGCCCTGATGTTTGAATAGTGGGATGAAATGTGATGAGGAAGATGTGCCCTTGATGATGTGTGTAGCTTGAGAGAAGCTGCAGGCACCTTAGGGACCAGACCTCTCCCAGGAATGGCAGTATCTACCCACTTGGGGGCTCTGTCATGTTTGAGGGGCAAGTCCACATACACTGTCTTCATGCATCATCTTCTGGGTATTTCGTGAACCCACTGGGTCAATAGGCATGGACTGGCCTCCTTCACAATCAGAAAAAAACTAAGGCTAGAGAAACTGAGAAAGGTGATAAACTGAGGCAAAACCCCAATTCCCTTAGCCACAAAATGGAAATGGCATTTAATACCTCCTTCTCAGGGGTCATGGTGAGAATTTAATGAATATATACATATATACATGAATAAAATGACTCCATATAATATTAATTATTCAATGAACTATTTTAATTTTGTAATGAATATATTAAATATATCAATTAATGTTTAATATATAATGTAATGAATATGTAAGATATTCATTACAATTTAATGTAATATATATATATATATATATATATATAATCAAAACAAGTACTTGATTTGTGGGATGCATTCACTAATGTTGGCTACTGCCTGTGATTATTCCTGATGTCACCTAAATGATAACTGGAGGCCTCTGTAAGCCCCAGTGGCCATTTTTATTCCTGGTTTATTACCAAATTCCTCCAACCGCTCTCAGCTCCTATGAAGAGTCACCCACTTAACCTTCACAACAACACTTTGACAAAGATGTTCCCCCCTTCTATGGGGGAAATCTGGGGTGCAGAAAGACAAGGCAGCTCCTCACAGCAGCAAGAGGAGGGACCTGTGTCTTTTCATCTCCAGATGAAGGGACTGGGGTCCTTGGCACTAGTTCAGCTTCTCCATACGCATCTTTCGGTCATGGGACACATGTGTCAGTCCCAGACTGCTTTCTTGGTACTCTGTGCATTCAGAAGCCAGCGTTCCAGCTCCCTACCCCTGCCTGTCTAACATACCAAGCTTCTCTGACCTCAGTATCCTCATTTGTAAAAATGGGTGTGTTAGTTGATATACTAAGACAGTTTCTTGTTGCTCTCTCTCTTCCTCTCTCTCCTCCCCTATCTATCTATCTATCTATCTATCTATCTATCTATCTATCTATCCATCCATCCATCCATCCATCCATCCATCCATCCATCCATCCATCTCCTCACTCACATACACACAAATAAAAATAAACAAAAAACCTAATAGAATCAACTTTCCTAGTTAGCTTCAGTTATCAACACACTCCACAGGTATTTGGAAGTCTCAACTGGGGCATGGTCTCAGATTGGCCTGTGGGCATGTCTGTGAGACATTTTCTTGATTACTAATTGATGTGGGAGGACCAAGCCCATTGTAGGTGATGCTATCCCTAGGCAGGTGTGCCTGGGCTGCTGGAAGCAAGACAGTAATGAGTTTCCTCCATGGTTCCTGCCTCTGTTCCTACTTGAGTTCCTGCCCTGACTTCTCTCAATGATGGACTGTAACCTGTAAGCTGAAATAAACCCATTCAAACCCTTTGATCATGGGGCTTATCACAGGCACATAGAGCAAAATAAAACACCAACCTAAAGGAAAAACGATTCGTTTTGACTCACGGTTTTGGAGGCGTCTGTCACGGTAGGCTGGCTCCACAGCCGTGGGTCTGTGGTGGGTCTGAGTGTCATGGAAGAGAGAGGGAAGATGTGAGGGATGAGGCTTCTCACCTCATGGCAGCCAGGAAGCAGAGAGACAGACAGAGGAAGAGGCCAGGGACAAGGCACACCTTTCGGGGGCCTGCCCTTCACCAACTCACTGCTCCAATCAGGCCCTGCATCACCCAAAGGCCCATTCAACCCTGAGTCCATCAGTAGATGAGGGCAGAGCCTCAGGAGATGGTCACTTCCCAAAGCCCCACCTGACAGCATTGCCCTGAGGACCTAGCCTCAACACATAAGGATTCTGGGAGTGCTCTTCATAGGTAAACCAAGCTGTAATGGGAGGCTCTGTAGCACACCATCAGTCCAGTATCTCAGAGCTAGTTGTTTGACTAATGTGGACCCCACTTCATGTTTTCTTAGCTGCATTCATCAAGAGGGGTAGAAATACTGGCTATCTCAGTTTACCTGTCTGTGAAATAGAGTTGTGGGGGGATCCGCTGAAAGTAGACTCCCCTAGCACAGTGCCCTGAGCAGAGTGATAGGAATCACTCACTTTACGAAACTGAAATGGTGTCATCCTGTAGGGACACTTGTCCTCTATCCTCAAAGGGTGGCCAAGGCACCGTCCCTCCCCTGTGAGCCTGCTGTCCCTCTGAGGAGTCTCTACAGAGCTTTCCCTTGGGCACAGGAGAAGCAGGACTCTGCCTTTGATCCAAGAGTCCTTAGCCATCCCAAAGTCCACTCCTCTCTGCCTCTGTTGGGGGCAACCTTGGCCCCAACTGTGGGATCAGAATGGAGGGGAGGAAGACAAGGCTGTGGAGAGAAGTGATAGTTCACTAAAAGTCATCCTGCTCCAGGTGAGTTCCTGTGACTGAAAGCAGCTCCTCCAGGTGGCATCTTAAAGGCGATTGGATTTTAGAAATGGGGAGCTTCTCCTTGGGGCTTAAAGAAGGGATCAGTGAGGGACTTGAAAGTTCTGCTCATCAGAGGTCAGTCTTACAGGTTACTACCTCACTTCCCACTGTGCTTCCACACACATGGGATCATGTGATATTGAGGGAGGGGATGTGCATGCATGTCCAAAGCTAGACCATAGGACATTCTAGGAGTACATTAGGACCATACACCCCTCTGGGCAGAAGTGACCCCAATGCACTCTGGGAAGTGGAGAGTGAGCTGGCCCTGCAGGGCTGTGTGCATGTTCCCCTCCCCCTCCCCCATACACATGGGGGGCAGGGAGAGGAGAGGAGAGGAGAGGAGAGGGGGAGAGAGAGGGAGAGAGAAGGAGAGAGAGAGAGAGAGAGAGAGAGAGAGAGAGAGAGAGAGAGAGAGAGAGACCGAGAGAACACACATCCTTCCCTCAGGCTGCAAGCGGAGCTCTGAGCTCTGTCTCCTCACAATGAGGTAAAGCCGCAGCCTGAGTCCCCACAGGGTGCCAGGAGCATTTACTTTCCAAGAGTCCTTTCTGTAAAACCCACAGCTTCGCTCTGCTTGTTCAGCGCCGTCTTGAAGATAATCTGTTTTGTTCCGGGCCTCTTCACGACCCATCTGCTCCCTGGGAGCTCACTTGTTGCATTGACTCTGGAGAATGATTTTCTTCCAGTCAGATCCTTGCTTGTGCTAGACAACAAACTTGATCTCCTCCAAGCATCCTGACAGGGAGGTTTTAGCATGTCCACTGGGCAAGAGGGTCCCACAGAGCTCAGTGGGGAGGCCTGACTATGGACTCTGCCACCTGTCACCTGCTGCAGGGTGACTCGGCAGCTCAGGTCAGCTCCTAATGGATTCCCTGGCAAGCACGAGCTGTCGCACAGTTCCGGTGGCAGGGGAGGTGGAGTGGAGAGGCTTCATCCATGGCCATGGGAGCGTGAAGTGGTCACTTGTTCACGTGGTGTTGACTGGCACAGAGGGAGCAGAGCAGAACCACTGGAGAGTATTAACCTCAGCGTCATCTGCCCTTTCTCAACACTCCGCAGCTAGCAGAGTCACACCACACACTGGAGACCAAGAGTTCAAAACATGAGCCTTTGGGTAGTAGTCCAAATGGAAACCATAAAACTGGTTCTCACCAGCTACCTTTCACCATGAGTGCACACAACCAAGGCCCAAATGCTGTCTGATTGGTACCCCGCTCCCAGCATTCCTTTCAAGCGTGTTCCTGAAAGCTGGGACCTCCCTGTTTAGAAATGGTCTTCAGAGCCTGGGTCTGCCTCCTTGCCCCAAAGACTCCACCAAATGATAGTCCTGCCTGATACCCTCCACAAGGCAGTCGCTTATCAGGGCCATTCCCACATGGGGCTTGAATGGGTCAGTTATCCAGTTACTGGTAACTCCTGTAAGGGTCGTATTTAATGGAGCACTTTCTGTCCCTGGGACTGGGTCACACACAAAGGAGCTTAAGCAATCATGTCTGTGTTGGATCACACTAAGCAAAGCCGTGTGTGGGGGCATCACCCTGTTCTCCGTATTGACTTTGTCCTCAGACATCCTTTCCTCTTGCTTCTTACAACTGGCTCAACTAGCCTTCCAGTCTTCAGTCTTCTCCTCTCTCGTCTGTGAAGTTCGTGGAGGGACTGGCGTTGGTCCAGACCGGTCCATGTGATCTCCTCTTACGCCAGTGCTCTCCTTTTTCTCACTAAGGAAAAAGGGATGGTCTGTCACAGCTTTCCAGGTGGGCATCACTTCCCATCTCCAGAGCTAAACACAGGGAGGTGTGATTGACAGCTTTCCCCAAGATAGGAGCTCTTAGTTATCTCCAGTGATGGTGCTCACTGTCAGGGTGGATGAGCCTTCTAGAAAGAGCAGGGAGTCTTCAGAACAGTTTGGCAACTGAAGATTGCAATTCAGTAGGACTGGAGAGATGGCTCAGTGGTTAAAAGCCTGTGGTGCTCTTGCCAAGGACCTGGGTTCAGTTCCCAGCACCTACGTTGGACAGCTCACAATTGTCTGTAACTCCAGATCTGGGAGAGCCCGCACACACACACACACACACACACACACACACACACACACACATACATTTCAAAAATTTTAAAGGATTGTAAGTCAAGCAATAAAGATTTGGGTCAAATGAGATAAATAAAACACAAAGACGTATCTTCTCGAGTGCTTTGTCACTGATCCCGCAAATGGGCTTTGCAGTTATATTTTCAGAGGCACAACCAGAGGGAGCGGGTAGTGCAGTGGAAGGTGAGAGCCTTGATGGACAGCCACCCATCATAGATGCTAGAGTGCCATGTATGTGCCAGCCCTCTCTGCAAGAGCTTCTGAGATGATGGCTACAGTGTGTGTGGTCCCTAGCAACAGCTCCATGGGCCACATTGTGCCCTTCTCTGACCTTCACAGCCCTTCCACCCAAAAGGTACTAGTTAGTATTAGTTCCATTTTGCAGACAAAAAGCTGGATTTAAAGACTAAATGACAGAGCTGGGGATGGAATCCAGGGTCTGTAGGACTGAGGGCTTTGCTTGTGTCCCCGGGCTGGATGAGGGTAAAGAGGACAGGAAGAAATGGAAGGAAAATGGACGAATGAGTTAGGGTGGAAAAGCTTCCTTCCAAGCAGAAGGCCTCGGCAGTGATGACTAAAAAAGACCTCTGTTGGCTCTGTGTGACCCGTGTCCTCATACGTATGACAGGGGACAGAGGCAGATGGGATGATCTGAACAGTGTGGTACCATACTGCTTCTGGATGCTCCCACGAGAGGTAGAGCACCTCAAGGCTGGCCCAAACCTGCCACTGAGGTGCAGGTCAAAGCATCTCAGAGCTGATGGTGGAGAAGATGGAAAGGCTGGCCCCGAGAGGCACATGGGAGCTGTGCCCTTGAGGTTCTCTCCCTCAGCCTGTGACCATTGTGAGGTCTGTGTGGCTTGTTGAGAGGATGAGAAATCAGGATGTGGAGTCCTGGCTTAGGTACCTGTTGATTTGTCTCACAAACTCCTATTCATCTGTCATAGCCCAGTTTCAGTGTTTAATTCTCAAGGGAGCCATCTCTGACGGCCTCAGCCATCCCCCATTGCACCTGCGGCCTGGCATCTATTCATCTACTAGCCCCTTTGGGTTACCACTGTGTGCCTGCATATCATCAATTCTATCTGTCTAACTGCAGGTTCTCATAGTCACAGCCAAGGTGAACAGAATAGTTCCATTTTCAGGCTTCGGGGACAGATGGAGGAGTTGATAAATGGGTCTCATAGTGCAGAGTTCAGGAGTTACTGGTCGCAATGTGTCAGGCATCCAGCAAGCTTGCCAGGTAGCTTATGCTCAGTACACATCCCTGGTGGTTCCAAGCCTTGCTTTGTATGATTGTACCTTGTCTGCAGTGTCTGCATCCATAGGTGTCCTGTGAGTGTTTGTGTGAACAGGTGGCTCCCTGTGTAAACCTCCTCATATATGCAGTGGGGACATATTCATCTGCCTCCCAGCTTGCTGTGAGAATTAAGGGACATGCTGTACCTTAGAAACCCAGAGGTGGCCAGCACATTGAGGAAAGATCTAAATCATTTTTTGCCTCTGGTGACAGTGGCCTGGGGCCAGCATGGGGCTGTGGGAAATGTGGCCATTCAGGGAGGGTGTGGAAGGTTGGGAGGGCGTGGGAATCTGCCCGAGGGACATGCAGCCCACAGGAGGCTAGCTCAGGAGAGAGGACTATGAAAGCAGCTCTGTCCAGAGACACCCGTGAGCCTGCCAACCTCGACTGTGTGCCTGTCAGTAAGGGAAGACTGAGTACCCTTCTCTCGTCCTCGTATGTGGGTGGCATGCAAGGAGACCCAATGCCACAAGGTCACAGCACCTCTCTGGTGTATTGAAGATGAGTGACGGTCCTCGTTCTTGCCTGAGAGGGCCGAGGCATCAAGAGGTAGGTAACCTGCCTCGGGTCGCACCCTGAGGTCTGACCTGGCTCTTGCTGCCATGCTCCTTGCAAACTCAGTCCTGTGAGGAAACCCCATAAGGCTCAATAAAGGCTGTCATCTGTGACACCCTGCGACTATCCTGAGGTCTCACCTGTCCCTGGGGCTTCTAAGATCCTCCAGATCTACAGACTTCCAGCACGGGAAGAAAGATCAGCCTTGCACCCCTACCCCCAAAACACTTTTCAGATGAGAAAGTGGAACCACTGAGAAGGGGAAGAGCTTCCTCAGGGCCTGGAGCAAGTTGGTGGCCAGGGCTGGGACACCACAGTGACAAGATCTTTGAGATTTTCTTTGTAAGTGCTGTCAGAATATTTTGATTTTTGAAAGTTTTGTCTTTCCAGAATTTTAAATATGTGTGTGTATAAAATGTGCTTTAACCATATTCCACGCCCCACCCACCCCCAGTAGTATTTTCCCTCATCCGACCCCCAGCTTCCACAAACCCCTTTTCCCCATGAAGTACCCCCTACTTACGTTTTTGTTTTGTGGTATAGTACATTTCATTAAGCTTTTTTTGCACAAGCTTGGGAGGGGGAGGCTATAAATTTGAGCAAGGAGAACCCACCAGTGCCTACACCTCTGAGGGATATGACCTTCCCACCCCCAGTAACATCCGTTAGCTGCTTGTCACTCTTCAGAGAGGGCAGGGCCTCTTGGTCCCCTCCCCCACCCGTGTTGAAAAGTTGATGGTCTTGCTTTTGCGCAGCTCATGACCAGAAGGCAGGGTTCCCTGAACTCCTCCCCGTGTCAGGATTTTGCAGAGGATGACGACGGAACCAACACCATTCATTTGAATAATGTTTATTGAGCCCCAACTCTTTCCCAGGCTTTTTTTTTTAAATACGCTAGGGTTCCAGGAATAAGCTAAACAAATCTCCTGTGGGGGCTAATGTGCCGTTAACTTTACCATATTATGGGCTGGAGATGTGGCTCCATTGGCAGAATGCTTGTCAGCCTGCGGGAAGCCCTAGGTTCCATGGACAGCGCCTTATAAACTGGTGTGGTGGTGTTGGTCTGTTATCCCAGCCCTTAGGAAGTAGAGGCAGGAGGATCAAAAGTTCAGGGTCCTCCTCAACTAGATATAGAATTTGACGTTTGCCTGGGCTACAGGAGACCCTGTCTTGAAAAAAAACAAAACAAAACAAAAAACAGAAACAAAAAACAACAACAACAAAAGGGGAAAATCATTGAATCTTTTTCCTATTCCGTTGCTTCTTACCCACCTGGACATGCTCTTGCCACACGTCAGGTAGTTAAAATTCTCCATACCATGTGTATGTGGATCTTCCTGCACTCACTGCTGTTTGGGGATGCTCTCACACAGCCCTGGGAGGCTCTGGTTGGTTGCACATGACTGTGGTATGGTACAGACACAGGAGGATGTGCTCATCCCTTCTACTGCTGCTTAACCATGGCAGAGTCCTGTAGATGAATTTCTAAGCGGTCTTATCAAATAAAGAACACGGAGCCAAATATAGGGGTGAAAGCCTTAGAGATCAGGGAAATAGTGAGAGCCACCTACCAACCTTACCTCACCACGCCGCAGCTTCCAAAATGCCACGACTTCCTGTCATCCAGGCTTTTATGGCCTTGCTGTTCTGCCCTCTCATTGGCTCTTAGCCCAGCTACCTCACTTCCTTGTCACTGTCTATCTGTACAGACCTCCAGGTCTCTGTGGTTGGTACTGGGATTAAAGGCGTGTGTCACCACGCTTGGCTCTGTTCTCTAGTGTGACCTTGAACACACACACACACACACACACACACACACACACACACACAGACCCTACCTGCCAAGTGATCGGATTAAGGGCGTGTGTTGCCACTCCCTGACTTATATGTTTACTTAAAAATGGCTGGCCTTTTCCCCTTGATCTCCAGGCATGTTTTATTAACTTACAAATAAAATATCACCACATTTCAGCACAAATAAAATATCACCACAGAGTTCCATCCACATTCCCATCCACATCTGTCTACAACCTCAGCGGTTCCCCTTCTCACCCATATCTGCCATCCACAATCTCAGCAATGTCTCCTTCTGCTCATCCACATCTGCCATCCACAGCCTCAGCAATTGTCCCCTTCTGATCATCCACATCTGCCATCCACAGCCTCAGCAATGTCCCCTTCTGCTCATCCACATCTGTCCACAACCTCAGCGATGTCCCCTTCTGCTCATCCACATCTGCTGTCCACAACCTCAGCGATGTCCCCTTCTGCTCATTCACATCTGCCATTCACAACCTCAGCAATGTCCCCTTCTGCTTGTTCCCCCGAGCCAGAGGTTCTTCATGCCACCACCTCTCTGATCTGTCCCTTCTATTGACATGACATCATGAAGGACTGGCTTTTACACTTTCATGGAAACCCAAACCCACAGATGTGCAAGCCTCTGTATGAAATAGTGCAGGCTTGGCCTGGGACCTGCGCAATCCTTATCTTCAGTGACCTATGACACCCACCTAATGCCTTGTCAGCACTGGGTCTGCAGTTGGTATACTGTACTGACCAAAGAACAGTGACAGAAACATCTGTACAGCCTGTGCAGGTAAGGGGTACCCCCCCCCAGAAAAATATTTTCAATCTATGTTTGGTAGAATCTACAGATGCAGGATGCATGGATGGGAAAAGTCAGTCATAATTTAAACTTCTTAAGGTCCCAAGTGCTGTCTCATGTCCTGAGACTCTGTTGTGCCTCAGTACATCTGGCAGCCTGCCCCTGCAATGAGAAACTCACATGGGGCCACAGACCCTGAGTTTGTTGTCTGTTTTCCTGAGGTCCTCATCTCTTTTCTAACCTCCACGTGCCTCAGTTCCCTCATCTGTAAAACGTGTGCATCGTTGGCATCTGCCGTGGAGGGCTGTGGGAGAAGTGA
The DNA here is from genome assembly GCA_902168425.1 of Peromyscus attwateri. Classification (NCBI taxonomy): domain Eukaryota; kingdom Metazoa; phylum Chordata; class Mammalia; order Rodentia; family Cricetidae; genus Peromyscus; species Peromyscus attwateri. Next base: position 11,523 of record CABHPP010135827.1, on the reverse strand, counting down.
GCAGACCAGGAAGCTTTGGAATGGTTCCTGGCAGGCAGTGACGTTGTGGGGATTCTTGATCAGCACCATTTTGATAAAAGGGGGTCATGTTCTATGCAACCTTTCTTCACAACACATGTATGTCCTTGCCAGTAAGTATCCATCTGCAGCATGGAAATGTTTATCTCATTAAGTAATTTTTATATCTATTCATACAGTATGTATGTGTGTCTGTTTATGTGTATGTACCACAGCATGTGTTTGGAAGCCAAATGACAATGTGTATATGTCTGGTCCCTCTTTCCACTATGTGAGATCCCAGGGTGTAGCTGGAGTTTTCTCCAGTCCTGCCTGGCCCACAGTCAGGACAAATCTCTCTCACCCGCCAGTCCTGCAGCCGCTCAGACCCAACCAAGTAAACACACAGAGACTTAATATTGTTTATAAACTGTATGGCCGTGGCAGGCTTCTTGCTAACTGTTCTTATATCTTAAATTAATCCATTTCTATAAATTTATACCTTGCCATGTGGCTCGTGGCTTACCGTCATCTACACATGCTGCTTGTCATGGCGGAGGCTGGCAGTGACTCCCTCCACCTTCCTGTTCTCTCAATTCTCCTCTCTGTTAGTCCCGCCTATACTTCCTGCCTGGCCACTGGCCAATCAGTGTTTTATTTATTGACCAATCAGAGAAATTTGACATACAGACCATCCCACAGCACCAGGGCTCAGGTCACTGGGCTTGGGCGCGAGCACCTTTACCCGGTGAGCCATCTTTCTGGGTCCTGTCTTATCTTTTTACAGCAGTTTTTAAATTCTCAGAAAAACTTAGAGGAAGGCACAGACAGTGGCCATAGGCACCACCTGCCAACCATATTCTCCACCTTCAACATCACCTGCCAGAGGGGCACATTTGTCACTATGGTTGAAGCCACGTGGATAGGTCACTATCATTCACAGTCCACAGGTGCTAAGTCAGGGCTCACTCTTGGTGCTGCACAGTCTTTGGGTTTGGGTGGCTGTGTCATGATCTCTGTCACCAAAGCAGTGCACAGAACATCACTGCCTTGAAAGGCTGCACGTTCTGCCAATTATCCCTCCTCTAATCCCCTAGCAACCACAGATCTTCCTGCTACCATAGCTGTACCTTTTCCAGAATGCCCTATGGCTGGAATCATGCAGAGTGCAGCCCCCTTAGACTTGCTACTTCCACTTAATAATAAGTACTTAGTTCTTCTGTGTCTCCTCATGGCTTGGCTTAATAGCTTATCCCTTTTCAGTCTGGAGTGATATTCCCTTGTCTATGTGTACCATAGTACATTTATCCACTTGTGTGTTGAAAGGGGTCTCAATGGTTTTCATATTCTGCCCGTTAAGACCAGAGCTTCTGTACATACCCACAAGCTAAAGTTTGGTGGATCTAAGTCCTCAGCTCCCTTGTAAAAATGGCCAAGAACTTGGTTGCTGGACTGTTTGATGCATGGATGTTTAATTATGTAGGAAACAGTCCCACAGTTGTCCTAGGACAGTGTCTTTCCACTAGCAATGCCTACGAGTCTCCATCACCCACCTCCTCACTAGCGTTTGGTGGGGTCAGAGTTCTGGACTCACGCCCTCATGTGGATCATGTTATAGGATCAAAGGTCAGAGTCACTTTGTATGCAGTTTATTTAACCAGTCTTTGTTTGGACCTAGGTGAATTTTCATTGTGTTGCTTTCATGAGTGACTTTAGTGAGAGTGACCCTGTGACTAGACCTCTGTGCATGACCTGCGTCCTTGGTTTTGTTTCCCTTTGAACAGCTTTCTAGAAAGAGTGGAGGCCCCAAGAGCTATCGAGCTCACTGGGGATGTCTTGGCATGTCCTCTCAGCACACCACTAGTCTCACTGTTCCAACTCGGGCCAGAAAGTGCCCTCAGGGTGCCAGTTCTATCCCCACCTGGAGGGAGTGGGGTTCTGCCCCTCACCTCATACCCCCACCCCACAGGGCCATTTTCTAAACATGACACGTAATGGATGAGTGAAGGAGACAGGGGTTTTTGGCATATGAATGTCTCACACCAGGCACCTGCCATGGTGTCACTCATGGAAGGGTTCAGGCCACCACTGGGACAGCCACAGGGTCTCTCAGGGCATGTGGCACCTCAGTCCCACAGTGGGAATGGTGATGACCCACAGCCAGAGAAGATACAGAGACTGGGTTCTGTCTCTCGGGACTTTCTCTCCTTTCTCTCTGCTCTCCCCGACCTCTGTCCTTCACTGATCTTAGAACACGGAAGACCCTGTGCCAAGGGTACCTCCTAAGCCTCTGTGCTCCTAAAGCAGGCAGGAGAGATGGACAGACAGAAAATACCTAAACTTCAAATATCGTTGTATGCGTGGTCAGATCACAAAGGGCCAGTCTGTGCTGCTGGGTTGCGGGTGACTCCAGGCTTTGGGGACAGTCTCTTAGAGGAAGCGACACTTGTGCTGAAGCCTGAAACACGAACAGGAGTCCGCTAGGAAGCAGTGAGGGGGGGAAGCTAGTGCAGCATGTATAAAGGCCCTGAGGATGTGCACCAGGAGAGAAGCGGTGAATGAAGACAGAGGTGGCCTCACTAAGGCCTCTTAGTTTCAGTCAGCAAATCCAGTGGTTGGTGGCCTGGATCCTGCCAGGGTCAAGGTCAGAGCTGATCTGACCTGAGAAACCACAGGCCGGAGACAAGTCTGGTCACCCTCGTGTGTATTTATGATAGTTCTATTAAAGTTCTCAGCAGCTAACCATGTCTCCCACAATGCCACGTGTTTCAGAAGATGGTGCATGTGAGGAAACAGTTAGGTAAACCTAGAAAAAGGGTTTTACTCAAAGGTCCACACTGTGAGAAGCTGAGAATCGCTCTAGCAATTGGGTTATGAAGAGTTGCGTGACAGCCAAGCACAGCACGTGATCCTGGGAGAAAGAGGCTGTGAGGGCTGAGTGGCGTTGCTGTCAGGGTGGACCTCTAGGTTGAGAAGGTGGCTTGTGGCCGTGCAGGAGGCTGTGTGGGTTCTGAAGTTCAAGTGGACCCGTGTAAATGGACTAATGTCTCAGGTGACCCAAGGGCAGCAGAGAAGAAGGGGAGAGGGGAAGAGAGGAGGAGGGGAGAGGAGGGGGAGGGGATGGGGAGGGGAAGAGGAGGGGGAGGGGAAGAGGAGAGGGGGGGAGGGGAGGGGGAAGGGAAGAGGAGAGGAGAAAAGAGGGGAACAGGAGAGGAGAGGTGGCTTGTGGCCGTGCAGGAGGCTGTGTGGGTTCTGAAGTTCAA
>CABHPP010135825.1:0-28537 GCA_902168425.1 Peromyscus attwateri | reverse complement strand
ACTTTCTCTAATTATATCTACTTTCTTTCAAATAACATAATTTCATAAATATTTAGGTAGGGCTGAATAAAATATTATTGTGTATATGTGTAGCTGGAAGTTATTCTGTGTCCTGCCTAGCTGCATGGTCCCTCAGCTGCTAATAAAATAATCACTCAGAAGCTTATATTAATTATAACTGCTCGGCCATTAGCTCAGACTTATTATTGACTAGCTCTTACACTTAAATTAACCCATAATTCTTATTTATGTTTAGCCACGTGGCTTGGTACCTTTTCTCAGTTCTACCTTTATATTTTGCTTCCTCTGTGTCTGGCTGGCAATTCCTGACTCAGCCTTCCTCTTGCCATAATTCTCCTTGTCTGCTTACCCTGCCTATACTTCTTGCCTGGCTACTGGCCAAGCATATTATTTATCAACCAATCAAAGCAACACACATTCACAGCATACAGAAAGACATCCCCCAGCACTTCCCCTTTTCTTTCTATTCAAAAGGAAGGTTTTAACTTTAACATAATAAAATTATATATAACAAAACAGTAAACAGTTATCAAGTAAGGATTATAGTTACAATATCTAGTCTATTTGTATTTGGCAAAATTAAAGAAGATATCCTATCTATCCTATATTTGTGAGTCTAAGTTTTCATATATACCTTATCTCTTATCATAACCAAGGAAAACCATAATTATAACTATCTAGTCTTCAACTGCATCAAAGACCCCAGAAGGATATAATATTACCTAAGTAAACAGGAAGAGCATTGTAAGCAACTTCCAAAAATCTAGAATGACAGAGATAGCTGGCTACCTACACAGTTACCCAAAATTCTTCTGCAACTTTGGAGCATCCATTCTTGAGCCTACAGGCCTAGAGTCTCTCAGTTGCTTCTTCCCATGTCCTGTAGAACGTCTGGCACCTTCTTCTGCAAAGCAGGAACCTGAAAGACCATCTCATCTTGCAAAGTTCAGTGGCCACCTTCCTATGGGTCCTGCATGCCCAGTTTATACAACATTTTACCAACAGTCCAGGCAAGAACAGTTTATTGCCCAAATTGCTATATTTGCCAAGAAGAAGATGAACTGCATATGGACTGTCTTTGATGCCCGTTCTCCTCTCTGAAGTAAATCAGTGCTGCCAGGAGCAGATGTGTCTCATTAATCCAGAAAGTCTAAATTTTTAAAACATTTTAAATGCCATATTATGTAGGTCTTTGAAGTGTTTGAAGATTACCTACCTAACTGAATTATATCTATGTATACCTAGAAAACTTAACATGACTATAAGTTTGACTATCATAGAAGAATAATTATTAATCTGTATTTCTTAATTATCCATTGCATTAGGTAGTTGTAGTTACAGTTTTCCTTGTTAAGAAAATGCAGAAAAGAAACTCACTAAGAGGTGTTAAGTGTATAAGTTTGAAAGACATCATAAGATAGTTTTCTGTTGGTAATATAAGTTAGAATAGAAAGTGAATTAGGTACATTTTTGGACTCACCAAAATAGGATAGATAATGGAATCTTTTCTCTGAATTTGTCAAATACAAATGGACTACACATTGTTGATGTATTTATTGCTTGTATACATTGTATATAGTTATTGTACTTATTGCATATAGTTTTTTTATATTAGTTATGACCTTTTTAAAATTTTTATTAGGCAAAAAAGGGGAAACATAATATTTTATATGTGCTGAAATGTGGTGATATTTTATTTGTGCTTTAATAAAGTTTTGCCTGGAGATCAGAGGAAATAGTAAGCCATTATAAATAAATAAAGAAGTCAGGCAGTGGTAGCACATGCCCTTAATCCTATCACTTAGCAGGCAGGATCTCTGTGTGTTCAAGGCCAGACTAGGGAACAGAGCCAAGCGTGGAGACACATGCCTTTAATCCCAGTACCAACCATAGAGACCTGGAGGTCTATACAGACAGACAGAAAGTGACAGAACTGTGTGGGAAGAAGAAGTGAGGTAGCTGGGCTAAGAGAGCCAATGAGAGGGCAGAACAGCAAGGCAATGAAAGTGTGGGTAGACAGGAAGTAACTGGCATTTGGAAGCTGCAGAGTTGGTGAGGTAAGGTTAGCTGTGGCTTTCCCTATTTCCCTGATCTCTCTAAGGCTTTCACCCCTATATTTGGCTCTTTGTTTTTTATTTAATAAGACCATTTAGAAATTCATCTGCAGGTATGGTGTCTTAGAATATGATTTAGTCATGAAAGTGAAGCACTCATGAATAAATTTAGGACTCTTACAAAAGGGGTGGAGTTTGAAGAGAGAGATCTTTCTTTTTCTTCTATCCCTTCTGCCATGCAATGAAACATCAATCTTTCTGTCTGGGAGATATCCCCCCACAGTGCTGCCTTAGAAGCCGATAACAAACTCTTGGTCTTGAAATTCTCAGCCCCTAGAGGCTTTAAAAAAAACTTTATTTAAATAACATTTTTTTTCATTTATTTTACATACCGACTGTAGTTTCTCCTCCCTCCTCCCCTTCCACTCCTCCTCTGTCTCCATTCAGAAAGGGACAGCCTCCCATGGGCTTGCCCTAGAGGCATTTTATCACATGCACATTCAGAAAATTATCTCCACTAAAGGTTAGATTTAGGCAATGACATCAAGAGTTATGGGCTTCCTATGGATATGATTCATAAATTGAATACACCAACAGAACTCTTGTCCTTTGCAAGAAGAACCACAGACTTGTTCAAATGTTTATGAGCAAGTGTGGGGCAGCATCTCTTCCTTAGCCTCTCATCTAGTGATGGGACCAAAGAGAAAACAATTCTAGAGTTCTTAAGGAAGACTTTTTGTAAAAATCAATCCAGAGACCAAGAATAATTGCTGCTACTCAGCCCTGAATTCAGAGTTCAGCATAGCCTGGAGAAGGGTCTAGGAGGAGAGAAGTTATGAATCTGGGTAATCAGTGTAGTCGTGATTCAAGATACTGTACATGAATAGACTTGGAAAATGTTTGAATCAGTACCAGTCAGATATTTCAAGGTTGTGTAAGGAGGCAGGTCTAAGAAGCGGTCCAGGGGCATTGCAGACATCACTTCCTGTGTCAGTGTATAATGGGTGCTCTAGTGGTTAAATGCATTGTGGCCAACATACAGGAGCTGAAAGCTGTCTTGATTCTTACAGGAGGGTGTATGTTTCTCCTCTGTGTGATTCATCCTTAGAAGCTGGGGCTGTGTAATTGAGTATCATGAGTGATGGATGCTGCAGATGAGATAGGCAGGAAATACAATAAGAAGGAAAAGAACTATGCTGTCCACGAAGGAGGAACTGAAGTGAAAATGCCATGAATCTAATTGCTTTAGTAACACTGAAGGTATGACTCAGGTGAACATGCCTTGAAAATATGATTCAGATGCTATCTTCAGCTTTTACTGCCTCCCTTGGGTTCTGAGATCACAACACTTTGGAAACTGATCGTCCTTTGGCTGTTACTATTGGCTTACACGACCACCATAAGCTATTGCGAGTAGAGGAGGGCTCCAAGGTACAGGCATTTTCAGGGTAAGTGGGAAACCAGTGGGAATAAATTGGTTATTCATGATATTAACAGAAATCTATGTGTTCCAAGGCAGAAAGTACTTCAAACCATGCTGTTGAAAATATCTCCAAATCTAAAAGAGTGGTTTAGGACTGAGGATGAAGCATCCTTATTGACACCTAGTGGTACTTTCCCATGGGAATTCTGAAGTTACATGATCAATGGTGGTACGTTTGGTTTTCTCCCTAAAGGTAGAAAACATGCATGGTGGTGATATGCTCAGTATTTTGGATCTGTGAATGTGACCCTCTGATACTTTTATTTGTCCATTCATCTGGCAAATATTTATTTAATGCATATTGATGGAGAAAATAATCTTAATTTGACCTACAGATTAGGTTAGGCTGCATCAACAGAGGTCAATTTGATAATAAAGATCTAGAGGAAAAGAAAATTCATATACATATAGCAATCTCATCTTCTGAAAGCATAAGCTATTTTCAAACACTGCCACATAAATCCTAATAAAGCCAAAGAGCAATGGAAAGAAAGAAAATACACAGAGAAATCTTCCTCCTTCACTCCCTCCCTCCCTCCCCATCCTTCTCAACATACATTTACAAGTTTGTGCTTGTGCATGTGTATTTGTGAATGAATACTAATGTGTGTGTTGTTAGTATTCAATGTCAGGTCAGTTGTAAGTCTCTGGTCCTGTAAATGCTAACACTCAGACATCTAGCAGCCCTACAATAACTACAGTTCCTTTCGGCAAACAAAGTGGTTGGAAGTAATATTTTGTAAGTACCTAGAGGCCTTATTCTACCATCTATCTTTGGTAATTGTTGGGCAGTGGTTGTCCAAATTTTACATGAGGGACTCATCATTCAAACTGAAGTTTTCCATAGAAATCCAGTTAATGAACACGGGGAAGCCAAAGCAATTCTATTATATTATTGTGGTAATAATAAGATCAGAGTTCTGCCCACTCTCTAAACTTTCTTCTTGCTTGGGTCCACTGGGTTTTGATATTCACTGAAAAAAACTCCAGGCTCCTTATAAGTACAACTAAGAATCAGAAAGACCCTTTGAATCAGAAGACCCTTTCTCAGACCCATCTGTGATAAAGAATCCCAATTTTGCTATTAGAATTTCTGGTACTGTCAGCATCCTGTAGCACATTAATCTCTGCATATCCAGCATACCTTATAATCTATTTCTTATTTTCCAAATCCTTCATTGCCCTAAAAGCTAAACATACATACATATACTCTGACCCCCAGATACTTATTGAACTCCTCCTAATGCACCACCTTCCCTTTAGATTTTACAGTAACTCTATTACTGATTCCAGATCCACATCCATACCTTCCATCTGTCCTTTAAGTTCTTCTATAGGTCAAAGATCCCTGCTACTGCTTCTGCCAAGCTATAAAGACATCCTTCTGACTTTCCCAGTATGTTTTCTTCTTTTGAACTTATCTTCAGGTCATATTCCACCTCTTTCAACAAGAGTAGAGAATTTAGATCATTTTCCTTCAATCTGATATCTTACTTATTTAACATGTTTCACATTCACCTGGATTGATGCTCAAATTGCCTAATCTCAACCCAAATCTCTTAAAATATATGGCTTAATCCCTTTTCAGAACATAAGGCAAATTTATTCTTATAAGCATTCCATATGTGGAGCTGAGAAAACTAATTTGAGTTTTATGGCACATACTCTAATAACCATGTTCTCACAACTTAAATGATATTTTTTATTTAAAAATATATTTATTTATTCACTGAGAATTTCAAACATCTGTACAATGTGTTTTGATCATATGCACCTTTCACTAGCCCTTCTTATGCCTCTCATACCCCTACCACCAACCCTGCCTCCCAACTTGATGTCCTCTTTTCTTTTAACCCAGGCAATCCAATTTGTACTACCTGTATGTGCATGGGTGTGGGGACATCCAGTGGAACATGAGCAGCCTATTTTTAGATTCCCTAGCATGTATAAGATCATTTGATCACTTCAGTGCTAAGGCCTTACTTGTAAAAATGTGAACATCTAGACTTAGTTATTGGAGCACAGAAGAGTCAGAAACAAAAAACTAGACAAGTATATTCCTCTCTCTCTCTCTCTCTCTCTCTCTCTCTCTCTCTCTCTCTCTCTCATCTTTGATATGTGGTCGTCATCTACTTTATGCCCATACATGTTATAGGTCCCTCTGTATACTGGTGTTATTTCTATTTTAAACTATAAATTATCTCTTAAAGGCATGTACTTAACAAAACAAACATGTTTCACTTATTTCATAGTTGCAATTTCTAGTGTTCTTTGTTACTTTTGTGTAGTATACATATTTCTACTAGGCCCCATATTCAATTATCTGAAGAATTTCTTGAACAATTCTTATATCACAAAGCTGTTATTGGTGAATTCTTTTGGGTATTCTTGTTTTGTATTGCATCTGAAAAATGTCTATGTCTCACTCCTTTTTTTTTCAAGTTGGTCATTTCTTTATTGATTTTTTCCTTACATAAAATCAGTAAATTTCATAATGCATTATGAAAACTTCACATCCACACAAGGGCAAAAAATAGAAGTTTATTTGTACCCCTAGATCTATGCCACAGAGTTAAGGGGCCACTTTCTTACCCTTCCAGAAGTCTGCTTACACATAGTGTCACATAAAACATTTCACAATGCTGTTCTATATCTGACACACACTAAGATACATTCAATCTGCCAGGGCTAGCAGCATAGCTCTGTAACTCCAGTGTAATACCCTAAATTAACCTGTAAGGCCCACCTGCCCAAGGACCAGGTAACTGCCTGGGATGCTGGGAGTTGTAGTTCTTAGAACATAACAATGAAATCACATGGTAAAGTACGGTGACCATATGGGTTTTCCTTAAATAGCGCTGTAACACCTGTCTTGGGGCTACTCAGCTAGGAAATTTCAGGGAGTGGTCCTGACCAAAGTCTATCTTGGTCAGTATTTTACATTTAAATAGATTGCTTCAAATTTGGCTCCAAATGGTGGAGTTGGTTTTTCTTTGATGAGTCTAAGGATTAACCCCAGCATTTGGAAGCAGGAAGATGGAAGACAAGGAGTTCAAGGCCAACCTGTGCTACATGAGACTTTGAATCAAAGAACAAACAAAAAGGATACATTAAAAATCTGGAAAAGGAGGCTGGAGAGATGGCCCAGTGGTTAAGAACACTGACTGCTCTCCGAGAGGACTTGGGTTCAATTCCCAGCACCCACATGGCAACTCACAACTGTCTGTAACTCCAGTTCCAGAGGACCTGACACCCTCATGCAGACATGCATGCAGACAAAATCCCAATGTATAAAAATCTTCAAAAAATAAATCTGGAAAAGAGCAGGGTGGTGGTGGTGGTGGTGGCAGCACAAAAAACCTCAGCACTTTGGAGGCAGAGGTAGGTGGATCTCTAAATTCGAGGCCATTCTGGCCTACACAGCAAGTTCCTGGATAGCCAGGGCTACACAGAGAAATCCTGTCTCGAAAAATAAGCAATCAGGAAAAGAATTTCTATTGAAGAACAAAAGAATCACCCGAAAATAATTTTTTGAGACATCTCCATAGGATAGCTTTGAACTTAGGCAATCCTCTGGCCTGTCTCTTGAGTACAAAATTTTAAAAAGTATACCACCACATGACTGCTAAAATGCATTTGAAAAAATCAGAGATGTGGGCTGAAGTGTAGGTCAGGGGTAGAAAACTTATGAAGTCCCTGGGTTCAATCCTTAGCATTCTTCCCACCCCCAAAAGTTAAAAAGATAAGGATGTTTTTTACCGATATTATCATATTGGAATCTTCCCGGTCACCCCCCAGGGTGACAGGGTTTCACTCTGTAGCCTTACCTGGTCTGGAACTGTCTATGTAGATCAGGCTGGCCTTGAACTCAAAGAGATCCTCTTACCTATGCCTCCATGCCCAGCTACACTGGGATTTTAATAAAGAACATGAAACAGATATAAGTACTCCATATAAAATACAAGTTGATAGAACATCATTCATGTTGTAATTGAAAGCCGAAAGCTTTTGGAGTTGACTGATTAAATCACATTATTTCCTGGCAGTTTAGCTTCCTTATTTAGAGTAAGGAATGCTGGGAAAGGCAGTCCCATGCACCCCTAGGAATAGTCCCTGGGCTTGCACTTTGTGGAAGGATAAAGAGCAGGCAGTGTGGGCGCCTAGCTTATGGTCTGGGCTTGGTCTATGTCTCACTCCTTTTTAAAAATATTTTTTCTTGTGGTTTAGAAACCTTGGTTGCCATTTTACCTTTAAATATCTTAAGGATACTATCCTATTCCCCTTTGTTTTCATTGTTTTTTATGGGAAATCTTTCAGCATATTTACATTCTCTAGTTTATAGTATATAGTATCTTTTTTTTTCTTCTTAAATGGAAAAAAATTAGCTTCTATAAAGACGTTCTCTTGGTACTGGTTTTAAGAAGTTTATGATGTACATTTACATAGTTTGCTACATCTTTATTGTTTCTGAAATTGTTGGCTGCCCTTAAAATAGTTTTTATGCTACCCTCTTCTTTCTCAAAGGATAATCCACACTACACATCCATTTAATCTTGGAACAGCTCTACAACTCTCAAATTACACACAAAAATTCTGGAGAGGCTGTGAATCTCACTTTGTTCCTAATCTCTGTCAGGAACCCCTCCCCACTCATGGGCTGTAGCCCATGTTAGCCTCAAATTCTTGACTATGCTCCAGCCTTAGCCTCTTGACTGCTGGGATGACCTGTGTGAGCCATTTCTCATGGCAAGACCATCCCTTGTTATGGTTCTCATGAAACATAGTATTGCTGCATTTGGATGGATCAAATCTTAATCCGTAGTCCTTAAGTAGGGAGAAGAAACTATGGGGTCTTACATGTAGAAAGTGGAGTCTGGTCTAGAAATGAGAACATAAATGTACATCCAAGTAACTCATTTTTATGCAGGTGCAAGAAAATTATCTCAAAGTGGTGATGAGATTGTTTAATAAAAGCTAGATGAAATTTGTTATGTACACTGTGTGAAGATATATTGCTGTGATTAGTGTAATAAAAAGCTGAATGGCCAATAGTTAGGCAGGAGGAATAGGCAGGACTATAGGAAGAAGAAAGGCGGTGTTGCCAGCCAGACATCAAGAGGAAACAGGAGGTACAAGATGGAAGAGAGGTAACCAAGCCACATAGTAGAACATAGATTAATATAAGTGGCTTCTTTTAAGTTAAACCAGGTGCTAGGGAACTTCCCAGGAATCCACAAGGATGACTCCAGCTTAGGCTACTAGCAATAGTGGAGATGGTGCCTGAACTGGCTTACTCCAGTAATCAGATTGGTGAATACCCTAACGGTCATCATACAGGCTTTCTCCAGTAACTGATGGAAGCAGATGCAGAGATCCACAGCCAAACACTGTGGTGAGCCACAAGAATATATTATAGAGATTCGGCTGTGTATTAAAGCTATACTTTGACCACCCAAGGGTCTGCCAAAAGGCAAGCCATTTATTGTGAACATTTGGTGCTATCCAGAAATTCTTGCATGCCCAAATATTTCCAGAACAGCCAGGCGGTGGTGGTGGTGCACGCCTTTAATCCCAGCACTGGGAAGGCAGAGGCAGGCGGATCTCTGTGAGTTCCAGGCCAACCTGGGTTACAGAGTGAGTTCCAGGACAGGCTCCAAACCCTGTCTTGAAAAACCAAGAAAAAGAAAAAAAGATTAGCTGGGCAGTGGTGGCGCACGCCTTTAATCCCAGCACTCAGGCAGAGACAGGCGGATCTCTGTGAGTTCAAGGCCAGCCTGGTCTCCAAAGCGAGTTCCAGGAAAGGCGCAAAGCTACACAGATAAACGCTGTCTCGAAAAACAAAAAAAAAAAAAAATTTCCAGAACATTTGGCTAACAGTTCAGCTCTGCTGAACTTCTAGGTAACTAACTCCCCCATCCCCCAAGTTTAGGAGACAAGCTGGCTAGAGACACATAGCTTTGTTTCTTGTGCTAATGAAGCTCAGACCATCCTCTTGCCTTGAGGTCTAGTGGCTCTCCAGAGCAAATGACTGTGAACAAAAGAGGTTTTTACATATCAAGGTAGAAGGTAGGGAAACATTCCTGAGGAGGCAGAGAACTGTGTTTCCAGGAGGAGAAGGGGCAGGAACCAGGGAGAAGAAAAGAACATAGAGGTTGTTAGTTATTTGGTGGTGCTCTTACCCTGCGAGGCAATGTCACAAACACTGCAGAATCCATTAACAAGAGTTTTATTAAGATAAGAGAGAGAGAGGTGTGCTCAGGCCTGTTGAAAGGACGCATGCATAAAGAAGGAAGCCGGGAATATGGCGCCTGCTTATAAAGGCTGGGTCACGCATGCGTACACAGGTTCATGTGGCTACTCCACGCATGCGCATAGATCACATGGTTGCTGTGTTGTGCGCTTTATGCAACCATGCAAAGCCACGGAAATGGCTATTTTGACCCAGAACTGGCTATTTTGACCCGGAACTGGCTAAGCAGAAGTGTCTAGGTCCGCAGGGCTTGTGCAACCATGCCCAATGGTGGGGGCGTGTTGTGAATCTATCAGAGGTAATGTAGATGGTAAGGTAGAACTTTTGAGCCAGGAGTAGAGAGTAGTAGAGATGGAGAATGAAGAAACAGAGGATGAAGATGAGGCTGGAAGCATAAGAGCTTAGTCATTAGCAGGACTATGAGAGGGAACTGGATGGAATTGAAGCTATGTAGACAGGCTTTCATCCCAGAGAAATAAATTAGATGGTTAAGGAGCTTGGTGCATCTAGAGTTATTCCTGCCCTGAATGCCTAATGGAGCTGTAGCTATATTGATAGAATTTTCTCCTAGAGGAATAAAGTTAACAGACATAAGAGCATAGTGTACATAGATTTTTTTTTCCCTCAGATATCCCACACCAGACATAGTGAAATCCCCGGGACCCCTGGGTAATCAATAAAATACCAGGTCAAGCTCCAGGAGTCTAGGTGAAGAGAGAGAAGAGGGATTCTATGAGCAAGGGGCATCAAGATCATTATGGGGAAACCTACAGAGACAACCAAACCAAACTAATGAGAACTCATGAAATTTAGACCAACACCTGTGAAGCCTCTACAGGACTGGACTAGGTCCTCTGCATAAGCGAAACAGTTGCGTAGCTTGATCTGCTTAAGAGGACCCCTGGCAGTAGGATCAGGATCCATCCCTGGTGCATGAGTAGGCTTTTTGGAGCTTACTACCTATGGTGGGATACCTCACACAGCCTTGAGGCAGGGGGAGAGTCTTGGACCTGCCTCAACTGAATGTTCCAGGTTCTGCTGACTCCCCATGGGAGGCCTTACCTTCTTGTAGGAGGGAATGAAGGGTGGGTTGGTGGAGGGGAGGCTAGAGGGGCAGGAGAAGGGAAGATGGAGATCTGTGATTGGTATGTAAAATGAATAAAAAAAAATTCTAAAAAAATTGCTAGTAGGGGACAAGCCTAAGCTAAGGCAGAGCATTCATAATTAATAATAAGTTTCCATGTCATTATTTGCATGTAGGCAGTCCAAAGATAATCCAACAAGAAAGCTTGCTGCAGTAACTCCATGTTTACTGCCAGAAACCAAATCTTTGAGTTTTGGGAAGGAAGGGTGGGATAGTGTGTTGTACTTCACATCAAATTTGTTCAATTTTCATTTATCATTTCTTCAAAATTAATTTTCAATTCCCCCTTGAGCCTTTTTCTTGAGTGTCCAACTGATTATGATTTGGTTTCAAGTTGCCCCATAGATTATTACAGCTCTACCTATCATTTTTAATCTTTTAATAATTAGATCTTTTTGCTGTTTGTATTTGAAAAGCAAACACTGCTATATCTTCAAGTTCATTTAAGATTTTATTGTGCCCTCGATGTCTATATTCAGCATGTTTGACTTTTCTTCTTTTTTCTTAAACATATGAAATAGTTACAATAGCTGTTTCAAAGTCCTGGCCGATTAACTTTATCATTTATGTCAGTTTTAATCAATTGATTTTTTCCTCCTCAGTATCAATCTTAATTTCATGCTTCTTCACATGCCTGATAAATTTGATTGGATATCACACATTGGATTGTGAATTCACCTTGTTGCATTTTGGATATTTGTAATTCTATAAATAAATAGCCCTGACCATTCTGCTGGAACATAGTTTTGGAAACAGTATCATCTTTTGGGGTATTGTTTTGAATTTCTTTGAGAAAGCAGTGCTTAGTGTTTGTTAATATTGCCTCATTACTTAAGCAAAACTCCTCAGAACACTTTACCTCCTGCCTCATAAATCATGAGGATTTTTACTCTGACTCATAAGAAAAAGTATGTCTAGCCTCGTGCGGGCTCTGGGGTTTCCTTCCTAAGGAGCTATCCACTTCTAATATTCCATCCTGCAGATTCTAGCTTACATGTGCCTCCCTGCACTGCCAGATCTATATACTCAAGGAGACTGTTCCCGGCCCCCCATACATTATAGCCTGCATTATCTCCCCAGGTAGTTAAAGTGTTCGCCTCATTTGTTTCTATTTCTCTGAAATCACTGCTCTCCATCTCCTGATGGCCAATGTTGTTTCATAGAACTCATATGGATCCTTTGTTATAGTATAATAAAAACTGAGTCCATATTGTTGTATTATGACACAGAGTAGAAGCTCTATAACCAAAATATCAAATCGAAGTTGCCTGGGCATGACAGTTGTCCCCAAATTTCAATCTTATTCAAGTTCAAATCAAGACTAAAGGACTGTGGGACCCATATTTATGTTTATATAGACTACTTCCATATAACTGAAAATACTGAGCAAAATTCCAAAAAAATAATTTCTTTTTGTTTGTTAATATATAAGTAATTTCTTTGTTTCCTTATTTATGCTTTTTAACTTTTCTATCATCTATGAAATACATATGAATTGCATTATCTTTATAATTAGAAAATGTTACAAATACTTAAAAGTATGCTTTGGACTACAAAAAATAAACACATGTTCTCTAGATTGTTTACAGTTCTGACCAACGTCTTGCTGGAGTCTACCCAGCCTTTGGCAAGCCTACTGCTTGTTTAACTAGAAAGAAAAAGAAAGATGCAATCCAATTAGTAAGCCATGATTAGTCATCCGACTTCCCCCACAGTTTCAAATACAATGCTGTACACAGAAGAAATTGTCTGATTTTTAATGCCCTCAACTCAAAAAAATCATTTGAAAATGAATATTATATTTACCCCTAGACTGTCCTCTCAAAGACATAGTTGCGTCTGTTACTATATAGACTATACTGAGCAAAGGGATTTCAAGGATCACTTTTGTAATTACAAGTGCTGCTGTATCTGTCTTGTAAAATTGCATAACACATCAGTTACATTATAAAAATATGTTCATCAGACAGTGCTGCCATTAATTCCCAACTGTGCTAAAAATATACTTGTTACTTCTTGATTTTCTACAAACTATTCAACATTTCCTTAAGAGCAATTAGCATCTTCTTTCATAAACTATCAGTCAACCTATGCTTTCTTTTTGTTAATAGAATATTTTATTTTAATGTTTTGTTATCATATAAATTCATATGTTTCAATGAGACATTTTCATACATACATATCATTTTACTTTGTTCTTACTCATTCTCCACTGTCCTTCCCCCACATCTGGGTGGTTCTCTCCCTCACATTCTTTCTGCTTTCATGTTGCCTGTATTCCATTATCCTCTCTTAGCCCTTGTCTTGTATTTCACCTCTCGTAGTTGTCCCTTTTTACTTTTATAACTTCCATACATGCATACATACATAAATCTAGATTTACCACATGAGAATAAACATGGTTTCTTAAGTTAATGCATTAATATTGTTCACAAGGAAATGTAAAACTGCTATGTTTCATAAGTTTATTAGTGCTTTTCAGCTGCACATATTATATACTTGTATCACGCACTTATTTCCTACACTTAATGCTGTACCAGTTTAATGTTTTCATTCAAACATTGTACTAATGAAGTTATAAATGGTCACTTACATGATTCCATGTGCTTTCACCACAGCACAATTTATTCCTTTATTTTCCCTTTTAGAAGAAACAATCTATTGATCCAGGTGAACATTTTGTCTTTATTCTTTAGATGAAGGCTGTCTTACTGGAACATATCAATACCCAAGTTTCAGCAAATTATTTTTTGTAATTTGAAAAGCACACACTACTGCTTTTCAGCCATAAACTAGGTACATATTATTTGCAATAGAATTTCATTATAATATTTAGATTTTTCTTATTGTTGTTTTAATTTGAGGGTTTTGGTTTTATCAGCTGGGGTTCACTGTTTAGCTCAGAATGACTTAGAACTCACTACGTAGACAAAGCCATCTTTGAATGGCTTGTATATGCCAAGATTGTGGGCATATGCCACTATGCTAGGATTAGATTTTGCTGTTTTGAAATACAAGTTCATTTTTTCAAAAAAGGAGAATTAAGTGAATTAATAAGCACAAATATCTTTACCAATAGCATTTTACCACCAACATTCCATGTTTAACAGCAATATTTCCTTGCTATTAAGTGGCTGTCCCTTCTGTTCTTACCTTGTTTCATTTTGTATTCATTTGATACAGATATAACTTATTTACTTATTTTTGCATGCTTTTAAACAATTGAAAGCTAAGAGCAAACCTAAGACATTTTGTCATTTATGTGATTACTTTAGCTGTCCAGCCATTTTGTCTTTTCTGTACATTTCTGTTATCTTTTTTATATGTGCACATTTTCCTATAGTCTTTAATTTTTCAGCAATACTTTAGCTTTTTTGTATATTTATTAGTGCTGTTGGAGATTGCTAGGGCCTTGTGTATGACCCAACAAGGTTTATTATTTTTTCAAATAAACATTTTTGTTCAATTGATATTATTTATTGTATTTCTAATTTCAATGACATTAATTTATACTTTTATCTCTGTTATTACTATCTTTCTTCTTGCCTTCAGTTTAATTTACTTATATATAAAGTTTCTTAAGGTTAAAGCTGATATCATTAAATTAAGATGTTTCTTCCATTTTAATACAAGCATTTAATGACAAAAATTTCCTGTTAAGCAATTTTATCTGAATCCCACTAATTCTGACACAGTGTCATTCAGTACAAAACATTATATAATTTCCCCCAATTTATTTAAAGTATGGGTCAGTAAAAACTGTACGTCATGTAATTTTGAGAGGTCTGTGTGTGGACCTTCTATTGTAAGAAATAATACTGGTGAGGGAGGCATTTGCACCTAATATGTTGAACAATATATGAAATTCACTGATGACTCCTGAGAAATATATTGACACGATCACAGCTATTTTGAAGAAAAATAATCTGGAGGGATAGAATAGATTGAAGATAGGAAATGATGGGAAACTGCTCCTTCTTCTAGCAAACCATGCCCTATCCTTAGAAAGGTAATTTAAGGAAGGAGGGTCATTATTCTAAGCACTGGAGTCACTGTCTATTTAAATCCCAGTGTGAATGTACTAGCAAATTTACTAGTGATAGTGTCATCTGCAATGCAATTAGTATACAGCTTAGCTACATGAATTGAGTGAGTAGCTTAACCGGTATGCTGGCCAGGTCACTTAAATCACTCAAATTGAGCTAAAACTGTTAGTAGTGGAACTATATTTGCATTTAATATCTGCTTCCAAAAGATAAGTAATTTGTTTCTCAGCTATATGTAACTGAAATGGAAGTTGGCTAAGGTTTCAATTAGTCTTACAAGTTTATGACACACTATTTTTTACTCAAAATATGTAAATATGTCAATAGATGATAGATAGATAGATAGATAGATAGATAGATAGATAGATAGATAGATGATTGATAGGAAGGTAGGCAGATAGATGATAGATAGACAGGCAGATAGACAGATAGATGGATAATAGTTAAAGGGTTTCATTGTCATTTATATTAAAACATTTCAACCAATCTCTTGGACCCCATCAATAGTATGGAAGTAACCCAGTTGTTACCAGACATATGACTTAAAAGGCAAGTAAAATTAAGTCATAGTGCTCACAAAATAATTTTATATTCAATTCAGAAATGATTATGCAATTCTAAAGGGTTTTTCTCTGTGTCTGTTTTCCAAAAGAGATATCATAAAAGCCATGTTACATAATCAGGTAGTTAGAACAGTCTCATGATTTCATATATTGAAACAAAGTAATAATTTCTTGCTATGAGTAGAAGAAAGGGTGAGCCATACTTACCCATATACTTAAAGTATGTTGTGGAATTTTCACTTTCCACTTCTTGGGTTTTTGTTTTGTTTTGTTCCTTTTCTGTTTTTGTTTGGCATTGGAGAGACAGCTGAATCACAACTTGATATATAACACTGTCATCAGGAAATCACAAGGCAGCTGTCAAAGACACTTGATAACTTTCTCAATGGCACCTCTTAATATTTTTCCATGTGAACTTTCATAATTTGGAGAAAGTTTGAGAAATTTTGACTTGCCAAGACAATCCTCCTTATATGCACACAACTCATATGTTTGGTTATAACTTCAAGGTGTTAATAGTTGTTTCCCTGTTATAGACTGAGCAATAACCCCACAAAAGAGATTAACATCCTAACTCTTAGAACCCGTGATTATGATTTTTGAAAATATATGGAAGGTATTAAAGTGAACCCTAATTCAGCATAGCTGGCATCTTTATAAAAAGAGGTAAATAATGGGGAACATAGACACAAAAGGAGATTGCTATGTGAAGATGAAGGCAAAGAATGCAGTATCCATATGACATATACCTCCAAAGATCCCTTAGTGGGTGACACAGAATTTACCGTACTCTGTTGTAAATTTGCTTTAGACTAGCAATCTTCTTACTGCCTTCTGATTTCTTTGTTATGAAATAGTATATAGTATATTTGTCCTGTCAGCGATAGAATCTTACAGATAACTTCTTTCCTAGGTTTCACAGTTCCATAGTTGGGTAAGAAATTTGCCTAGAGTAAATCATACCAAGAGACTTACCAATAACTTATTTAAATGTTTTAGATGATGAAATTTGAGGTTTTCTGTATCAATTATATAGTTGATATTTTGGATTTAAAGCTGATGCTAGAATAGCATGAGGCTTTGGGAGATATTAGGGCAGAGTTAATGTATTTGGGGCATGAGAAAGACCTGGATTTTGGGAAGGCAGAAAGCAAACTGTTCTTAGGTAAATTGCATCCCTGTAAAAGACATGGTTGCATTCTATCTCCTAGTACTTGTGAAAGTGAGCCTAGTTAGAAATAGATTCTTTGTAGATAAAATCAAAATTTTAGGTTAAGTGCTCATCCAATATGACAAATGTCCTTAGGAAAAGAGGTATTGTAATGGGAAGATGCAGACACTGACCATGCCATGTGCAGACGGCATCAGATAATGGAGTAATGCAGTTACACAAGGAATGATCACTGAGAGGGAAGGAGGGTGCAAGAGGAGCAGGGGAGGGAGTTTTTCAGAAAACTCAAATGGAGCCAACACTAGAGACACCATGGGTTTGAACTTCTATACAGAACTGTAAGAATAAGTTTTTATTTTTATTTTTTTTACTGCCCATTCTATGACCCTTTGTTTCATTATCCATTAAAATACCTAATAAATTCACCTTTAAAATTCTATCTGTGTTTTTTCAGTAGCCTATGAAATCTAGAATCTGCCTAATGCCTAGTAGCAAGGTGCTTTGAATAAAATATGAACTGTATTTTGCTACAACTTGTGCAACTTAGGGTGAGTAATATTATACCTTTTAGGAGCCTCAAATAATTTAGTGAACTACTGAAGAATGTGCTTTGAAAATGGGAAAACCTGGTAGCAGACATTTCATTTCAGCATTCTGATTCTCCATCTGACTAACCTTTGCTTACTCATTGAATAATGTGTTTGTGCTTTCCATGAGCAGAGGGCTGAATATCAAATTTTCAGCTGACTCACTATTTAACGGATAGTCCAATACACCCTTAAAAAAATGCCAGGTTGATCTCAACAATTCTCGCTCATATAGACCCTCCTCTTTCACGCTAATTGGACTCCCGGAGCTCCACCAGGGGCCTAGCCGTGGATCTCTGCTTCCAGATCCCTCAGTCATTGGTTGGGTTTCTAGCACAACAATTAGGGTGTTTGGCCATCCCATCAGCAGAGTGGGTCAGTTCGGGCTGTCTCTCGATCATTGCCAGCAGTCTATTGTGGGGGTATCTTTGTGGATTTCTGTGGGCCTCTCTAGCACTTTGCTTCTTCTTCTTCTCATGATGAATGGAAACACATGGACTATGAACCAATGGCTGAGGGGCCCCCAACTGGATCAGGCCCTCTGAATGGGTGAGACAGTTGATTGGCTTGATCTGTTTGGGAGGCATCCAGGCAGTGGGACTGGGTCCTGTGCTCATTGCATGAGCTGGCTGTTTGAAACCTGGGGCTTGTGCAGGGTTGCTTGGCTCAGCCTGGGAGGAGGGGAATGGCCCTGCCTGGACTGAGTCTACCAGGTTGATCTCAGTCCTTGGGGGAGGCTTTGCCCTGGAGGAGGTGGGAATGGGGGGTGGGCTGGAGGGAAAGGGAGGGGGGGCAGGAGGGGGGAGAACAAGGGAATCCGTGGCTGATATGTAGAACTGAATGGTATTGTAAAATAAAATAAAATTTTAAAAAAATGCCAGGTTGAAAAAACTTGGTAACATAAAATGCAGGAAATGATCAGAAATAAACTTTTGCCAATGGAACTGCTCAAATGATGTCCTAGTTTGCTTACTGTTGCTGTAGTAAACACCATGACCAAAGACAACTTGGGGACAAAAGGGACCATTTGACTTACACTTCCAAGTACCAATCCATCACTGAAAGAAGTCAAAGCAGTAACTCAAGAGAGAACCTAGCAAAGAAACCCCAGAGGAACACTGCTTACTGGGTTGCTTCTCCAGCTTGCTCATCTGCTTTTGTTATATAGCCCAGACCCATCTGGCTAGGGATGGCACTGCCCACTGGGCCCTTCCACAACAACTAGAAATTAAGAAATGTCTCAGAGTCAGTTTTTCAATTGAAGTTCCCTCTTTCCACATGGCCCTAGTTTGTGACAAGTTAACAAATATGAATTAGAACAAATGAGTAACTTCTGAGGGTTAACCAAGATATATACCTGGTCTTCACCACTACATGTCAATCTTTTAAATGTGGAAAATACATGAGTTTAAAGATGTATGAGTGCATAAGTCAAAATTCAAACATTATAAATCAGTACATCAAATTGTTTTGAGGTCAAAACATTTGCTTTAAATATATGAAATAAAGCAGATTTCACAATGCTGTCTAAAGAAGGAGGAGGTGGAAAAGGAGGAGAGGATAGCAAATACCTATAAATGAAGCATGTGGGAGATTGGGAGAAAGAAGATAACAAGTTTGAGACCAGTCTTAGCTACATAGTGAGACTCTGTCAAAAAGAAAAGTAAAAGAAGTAATGGTTGCATTCCATTCCTGTAATCCCAGCTCTCAGAGGCTCAAGTAAGAAGGTTATTATGTATTCAAAGCCAGCTGAAGCTATACAGTGAGTTGCAAGACAGTCTGGGCTTAATAGTAAGACCACCATGGCAACCTTCCCTACTCAAAAGATAAGTAGTTGTTTCCATTAAATTTGTTTTCATTTTCACTCTAGGTGGAAATATTCCACCTATCAACTGTGAGACTAAGGATCTCTCCTAGAAAAGATGTCCCCACTCTTGCTTTTGTGAAACATTCACTTCAAACTTTATTTTGAGCAATGATGAATATGTCCTTTTAGTTGGGAAGAAAGAAAAAAATGAATATGGATATCAGGAAGTAATTCACTCATAAAAGGTTTAGTGTGGGGCTGGAGTGATGAATGAGCCATTAAGAGGGTTTGCTGCTCTTACAAGGGACTAGAGTTTGGTTACTAGCACCAGTGTTGCGCAGCTCACAACAGTTCGGACAATCTCTCTCCCCCTCTTCTGGCCTCCATGGATACATGCACCACACACACACAAACACACACACACACACACACACACACACACACACACACACACACACACGGGAGATAGGTAGGTAGATAGGTAGATAGATAGATAGACAGACAGACAGATAGACAGACAGATAGATAGATAGTTACTAAGTCTTGATAAAAAGATTTATCAAGTACCTGCTATATGTCCACCACCATGTTAGACAATGAGAGACAAATTATGTATGGTTCCTATTCTCAAGAAATTTTGCTGATATGAAAAGACACACAAAGTGAAAATTTTGGTATATGATAATAAAAGTTATCTGAATAACTCAGGATGGAGGATTGATGTCCTATAGGAGATAGGAACAAGCTAAATCTTTAAAATAGTAATTAAATTCTAAGAATATAATTTGCATGAACTAAACAACATGTAAAAAGTATGCTGCATATATTATATGTACAATTGAAAAGTATTCATTGTTACTCTGAATTAAGATCTAACTAAATGTCTTATATTTATACTTTCTAAATTTGTCTGTTTTATATGTGGATAACTGGGTGTATTTCAATGTTGTGGGAAAGTCAAGTTTATGAAATTCTCTCTTTCTCTCTCTCTCTCTCTCTCTCTCTCTCTCTCTCTCTCTCTGTTGTGCTTTTTCATCTTTTGATTTTTTGCCTGTTTGTTTTCTAAAAAGAAAGAGAAATAATGAGGAGGAGAGTTGGATGGGTGAGGAGGTGGAGAGGTGGAGAGGATCTGAAAGGCGATGTGAGAGGGGAAAATCATGATTAGAATATATTGTATGAAAAAATATTTTCAATAAATAATGCAACAAAAAGACATATGTTGTAAGATAGTGCTGGGTATATATCAGGTCATGAAAATGCAGTTTTCCCCAATGAGACACTTGTACTTACTTCTGACAGGTTCTTAGTAGAGCAATAGCCTAAGCAGACTTCTCATTTAATGTGTGAGAATTCTAACAACCCAGGGCAAATCCACTGAAATGTATACAAGTGGGGACAGAGAAAATATCAGAATTGGCTAGCAGAATTAAAGGTAGTTTAAAATGACTAATAATGATGAAGATAAGAAGATGGAAGAAACTTTCAGAAGCAAAATCTAGGTGTTTTGATGGCTGAATAATTGGGGTAATTAAAAAGAGGAAGTTTCGGATTATCCAAATGATCTTCTTCTAATGACTAGTTGGAGGTGACTGTAGTTTATTTTGTTATTTTGTTATATTTGGACATGTTAAATTGCCAGTGGTTTAAAATTGATGTTTGAAATTTGTTTCTCTGTAAATATGAAGTACATTCTCTTGAGTTTCATTTTTCAGTGACAAAATGGGAATGTCTGTATACCTAGTTCTTGCATTTTCTTTGAAAAAATATATTAAGTAAGAAATAAATTGTTTAGTTCTCATGGGCCAGCCAGCTATAAATGACTGGTCTCTGATGACAATACATTCTGAGACTCATTAGGATAGTGTTAAAACTATAAAATCTAGAAAGCCAATAACACTTATACCTGAAGTTGGTAGAATTAAAATCATTCTGAAAGGAAATTGTCCCTCAAGATTCTTCTAATATTGACCTATCAATACAGTAAAAACAAGATTTTGTAAGATTAATGCATAGTTATGGTTAAAGACCCCACGGTAAAGTTCTAGCTTATTTGTAGGATTATTTCATAGGTAATACACTTGAATATAATGTGAGGAATTGTATCTAAGAGACCAAAGTGCAGAAAAAAAGCTAAGAATCAATATATATTATAAAATGCACATGCCATTTTCATCACAAAGTATGGTCCATGTAAACACTAAGATGATTGATGTGCTCTTGTCTGAGAATCTGTAAAAAGGACTTATTTCATTCTAGTTTAAAATTTCTATTTTCTAATATTGATTGTAGTCTTAGATAGGAAATGAGTTTTTCTAGTTAAACATCAAATGATGTGGGTGAGAAGTTGAACTTCAGATGAAAATTTTAACTTGAAGAGATAGACATTTATAGAATAAATAAAAGAGTCATGACCTATGAATCCCTCACATATGGACATCAATAATCCATTGTGGGTGAATTATTGAAAGGCTCATGTGCCCGGCATAGAACTAAACAATTTATTTGTTACTTAATATATTTCTTCAAAGAAAACTTATGAACAGTTATATGAGTATCCATTTCTTTTTCATTGAGAAAATTGAAACTCAGAGAATGTATTTCATATTTACATAAGAACAGTAATTTCAAAAGCATACATTTAAGAGTATTATGTTATATATTACAATACATCATGCATATTAAGAATGTATCAATATGAATGAACATGTGCTATCACATGTGAAAATTAGGGGTATATGTGCAATTTTATATATATATATACATATACATATATATACATATATATACAGGAAATGCAGATCCTGATGCATATCTTAATTACATTTTATCATTGTCAAAATAACCATTGCTAATTTTATTGTTTAGTTTATGATTCATAAAATTTGTCAAGAGGACTAGCAGAACATAAATCATTCCTTTTCTGAACAACTATGTAATTAAGTACTCAATATTTTGTTTTGCCATATGTCAATTTATCTTCCTAGATTTGAGACGTAGAACAGAGTTGAAAACTGTTTCAAAGCTAAGGAAGTTCAACTTTGTCTATGTAAGAATTCCCTAATAGTCCTGAAATCTCTGCAGTGAATAGCAGGACAAAGGACATTTATTCTGTTGCTGGGGAGATAGAGTAGGTCTGTAGTGAACCACAGTCTGTATAATATTTTGCTTTTTTCAGTATTCTTTTTATTTTTTTAATCTTTATGTTACTTATTTTTAAATGTATTCTTGAAATTTTCATACACATATCTTGATCACAATATATCTTGATCATATCCTCACCTCACTTACTCCTCTGACCCACCACCATCATCTCTCCTTCCCAGCTTCATGATTTCCTTTTATAATTGTTTTTTTTTTAAATCCACTGAGCCCAATTAGTGCTGCCCATATGTTCATGGGCATGAAGTCATCCACTGGGATATAGGTAACTTTCCAGTAGCCACATTCCTAAAGAAAAGTGGCTCTCCCTCCTCCAGCAGCCATCAATTGCTAGTAAAATTGGGGCCTCTGGAATCACTCTAATTCTAGATATGTAACTGGTTAGGTCTCATATAGATAACCACTGCTGCTTATGAGTTCATACATGCAACAGCTATACTGTGTGGTGTCCAGAGTCCGAACAGCAATGTGTCTCTTCATTTACCACTACCCACTGCAATAAAAAGTATTTCTGACTAAGTTGGGAGCAACACAAATCTGTGGATAGAAACATAAGTATCTAGAACAGTGGTTCTGAGCCTTCCTAATGCTATGACCCTTTAATAAAGTCCCTCACGTTGTGGTGACACCCAACCATAAAATTATTTCATTACTACTTCATAATTGTAATTTTGCTATTGTTATGAATAATAATGTAAGTATCTGATATGCAGGATATCTGATATGTGGCCCCTGTGAAAGAGTCCTTTGGCTGACAGAGGGGTCTCAACCCACAGACTGAGAACTACTGTTCTAGAAGGTAGTTGTATACTGCAACGATTTAGAAAAACAACATCAATAGTTCCTTCTCTAGGACCTATGACTTCCTTAGCCATGTATTTTGACCATGTTTATAGTGCCAGGCAGGAATCTCCCCTATAGAACAGACCTGAAATCAAATTAAGAGAGCTATAGGTTACCCCAATAAATAGTCTTGCCACTATTGTAGCAGTAGGCACATCATGCCTAGAAGGTCAGTATCGTAGCATGCAGGGTCCAGCATTGAAAAAGACTACTGGTATTCCCCCAGCAGCCTGCAAAGCATGCTCAAACACAATGAAAGCTAACCACCGGGGGTCGAGGGGGTGGGGGGGTGTTTCCTGGTCAATTTAAGATTTATTTTCTGTGTTCTTCAACCAAAATGTGTAGTGTCTTCATCAGTGGGGTCTTACCATCTAGTTCTTTCAATGGACAATCAAAAGCAATGCCAATAGCCTGAACTGTATTGGGTGCCTCTAGGGCCTCTCTGGCCAATAACTTACAAGGGATACATATATATTAAAGGCATGCACTACCATGCCCAGCATACATATATATATGTATGCTGGGCATGGTAGTGCATGCTTTTAATCCCACCACTTGGGAGGCAGAGGCAGGGGAATCTTTGTGAGTTCAAAGCCAGCCTGGTCTGCATAGCTAATCCCAGTCCAGCCAAAGCTGGGATAGCAATCACGAATTTCTTTAATCTGCTTTTATCACAGAAAGTTTTCAATTTCTCCTTCAATCTTTTTTCCTTTTTAGATTTTTTCCCCACATAATATATCCTGATTATGGTTTTCCCTTTCTGTACTCCTCCCAGTTCCTTGCCACCTCATCTCCCATCCAAATCTACTCCCTTTATATATTTCATTAGAAAATAAACAGGTGTTGTTCAAATCTTAGACTGTCTTATACTAAAAAAAAAAATCCAGAGCCAGATATTGGGATAAATACTGAAAGATCAGAGACACAAAGAAACAAGCCACACCTCACCAACTCCATGAATCCTCTGACTGAAAGCCTCCGAGTCCTCACCGAAAGTGTCTCAGCTGAACTGCCTTAGTTCCTGTTTCCTCAGGCCTTATATACATTTCTTCACCCAGCTATATCACTTCCTGGGATTAAAGACATGTGTGCTTCCCAGTACTGGGATTAAAGGTGTGTGCCACCACTGCTTGGCTCTGTTTCCAGTGTGGCCTTGAACTCACAGAGATCCAAACAGATTTCTGTCTCCCAGTGATAGGATTAAGGGTGTGTGCCACCACTACCTGGCCTCTATGTCTAATCTAGTGGCTGGCTCTGTCCTCTGATCCTCAGGCAAGTTTTATTGGGGTACACAATATATCATCACAAACAGGTATCTAAGGGATAATAATAAAATAAAATAAAATATATAGTAAGATTAAACAAAAACTAGCGTATTGGAATAGGACAAAACAGAAAGGAAAGAACCCAAGAAAAGGCACAAAACACAGATATGACTTTTACTGAGTAATCCAATTCATATACCTTGCGTTCTATCCCTCACACTCTGTTTTCTACATGATCCATTCTGTTGAGATGATTTTCATTGCCTTTTTAATCTGGTTCATTAAGTTTTTCATTTCCAGCATCATTTCAATTTGAATTTTCTTCATCAATTCTCTTTGTTGAATTATATCTAATATTTTGCATTCATGTCCCCATTCTACTCACCTCTTTGTTTTTGTTTATATCTCCTTGAAATTATTTGAATATAGGTATAATTGTTCTTTTGAATTCTTTGTTTAGAAGATCTTCTAGATAATTCTCATTGGGATTAAAGGCATGAGTCCCACCACACATGGCTGTAAATTACTTTTCTTAAGTGTAGTTATGTACAATGTTCATGAGAGATTAAGTTCTCAGATGGTTGAGATATTGTTTTCCTTTGTGGATCTGGTAATGAGAGTTGCAGGTTATATCCCTTGTCGTCTTTAGGAGTCTGCTATGGTTCATGGGAAGAGACACTGTCCAAAATCAGCATACCTCTTGCTATTCCTCTCCTAAACTGATTTCTGGTGTGGCTCTCCACATTTGGTTGTCCTACTTTGATGTGGTGGACTGAAGAGAACGGCTCTTTTATGTTCAAATGGTCATCAGTTGGTGGAACTGTTTGGGAAAAAATTAGAAGGTATGGCCTGTTGGAGGACGTATGTCACAGAAGGCTTCAAATGCTTCCTGCCATCCCCAGTGAACTCTCTGCTTTCTGTTTGTGGATCAGGATGTGAGCTCTCAGAAGATTCTCCTTAAGTGTCCTGCCTGCCTGCTGCCAGGTTCCCCACAATGATGGTAATAGATTCTTACTCTCTGGAAATGTAAGCTCCAACTAAACTTTTTCCTTCTATATGTTACCTTGGTCCATGGTGTTTTATCACAGCGATAGAAAAACAATAATGTACTTAGCAAGTTCTAGCCAATTGGTTATTAGGGATACATCTTGGGAAGATGGGTGTGTAGTAGGGAGGCCTAATGTGTTGGGAGGTCAAGGCCTACCTGGGAACACTAGGAAGCAAGAACCCAGAGGAGTAAGAAGTTTATAGGGTAGGAAGGAGTGAGTTCCATTTGGCAGCATGGAAAAGAGAAGAGCGAGGTCTATGAAGTAGGAAGGAGAAGCTCACATTCTCTCTTTTAACCACATATATTCTTTGATTCTTCCAATTTGCCACTGCCTCCTCCACCACAGTGCTTTTGCACGTGTGCTTGCCTCCTTCACTAAGACGTACTTCTCTTTCACTTTTTCAGAGTCTATTTGTTTTCCAGAACTCAGCACCAGTACTGTTTCTACAATGCAACTGGCCCTAGACCTCCTTAATGAAATCAAATCTGTTATTCTCTTTTGAGAATGTTTTCTTTTTCTTTAATGTTTCCCCCACACATACACAATTCTCTCTACCATTGAAGCCTCCATAACATAGAAGAAGCCCCACTTTTGAATTGAATACTGCCAATTCTTGGTGATATAACACAAAACTACAAGAGCAAATCCATTTGTGGGAATGCAGTCTGTAATGCATATATACCTCTCCAGGAGAAATGTCTTACATATACACGTCCCTTGTCTGTATGGTGATACAGAAACCAGGGCAGGCAAAAATAGGTCAAACAAAGAGAGACCAGGTCATGTACTTAAGCAAGGTATCTCCTGGTGCTTCTGTTTTAGGAGCCTAGGCTCAGAGCCCTGAGATGAGTCATCTCTTTGAATAGTATACACTGGTCCATTAGTCATATTGGTCATAGACAACCAACAGAATGTGGTTGTCAGAGAAAACTCCTCAGTAAATTGAACACTCTTATATAGCAGTTCTGATTAACATCTATTTCCCAAGTAGGATTAATTATGATGATTAATTTCTTAACTTAATGAACCTATTGTCTACCATAGAAATAGCTTTATCATTAAAGAAAATAGTTTTTCTCATTATCCAGAGAAAAGCACAATTCCCAACTGTTTTCACATCTGATAGTTTCTTTAGTCTATCCATTCCCTACAGCATCTGTTTCCAGCCTTCCTCACTGTCCTCAGATCTCTGCCCTACCTCCTTTAAAAATGATTTGCACTTTTCCATTGCACAATTCCACTATGTGCATGTATGACATTTTCTTTGTCCATTTCTCTGTTGTTGGATCCCAAGGTTGGTTCCATTACATAGTTATTGTGAAGAGTGCTGCAATAAACATTGTTGTGAAAATATCTCTGCAATATGTTGACCTTGGGATCCTTCAGGTAAATCCCTAGCAGTATAGCTAGGGTGTGGGAGGTTTATATCTTCCGAGTACATTATCTGCTTACATGATAATGGCCTTTCTTGGACTTACTGTCTTAGGTCACATGAAAGAGCAAGCTTATGAGCCATGGAGAGCAAGCCAGTAAACGGTATTCCTCCATGGTCTTTGCTTCAGTTCCTGCCTCTAGTTTCCCACCTTGAGTTCCTGCCTTGGCTTTGTTGGAGTGTAACTTGTAAGCTCAAATAAACCCTTTCCTCCCCTGAATTTCTTCTGACCAGTATTTTATCACAGCAATAGAGAAGCAAACTAGAAAACCAATCTCCATAACTGCGTACTAAACATCTGTCAGTTAGGAAGCCCCTATTGTGCTTTTCCTTTGGCATGGCATTTCAAACCAACCAAGACAGCCCCTGTCCAAACTAGCAATTTGATCTTGCCACTGTTCACAGTCAAACATGAAGACAATTGTATATATCAGCTGTGGTGGTTTAAATGAGAAATGTCTCCCCCAGGCGAAGGTATTTGAGCATTTGGAGGATATTATGGAACCTTTATGAGGTGAAGTTTTTCTGGAGGTAGAGGTGGGTTTTGAGAGTTTATATCCATGCCCTACCTCCAGGCTGTTTCTTCCCTCTGCTTCACGTTTGCAGTTGACGATGTGGTCTCTCAGATCCTGCTCCAGCTGCCTACTTCCATGCTTCCCCCTGGCATTATGGCCCCTCCTTCTGGAACTGGAGCTGAAAATAAACTCATCTATAGGTTGCTTTTGGCTGTGGTATTTTATCACAGCAACAGAAAAGTAACTAACAAACAAGCTAATATCTCTTCCTCAGCTCTTGATTACTCTGCAACCCACTGAGATCTGATTTCTACCTCCATTGTTCCACTGAGTATCTTTCATTTGCTTTGCTGGATCAGCCTCTTTCACCCAAATTCTCAACGTAGGAATCCCTCAGAATTTGGTCTTCAGCATTCTTCTTTACCTTCTCTCCCTGGGTTGTTCATATACACTTCTAACGAGAATTAGCATCTAGATTGGGTTTTTGAAACAGAACCATGAATAGAATTTGGGTGTAAACCAAAGTAGATGAAAATGCCCAGAGGTGGTGGCGCACTCCTTTAATCCTAGCACTCAAGAGGCAGAGGCAGGCGGATCCCTGTGAGTATGAGGTCAGCCTGATCTACAGAGCAAGTTGCAGGACAACTAGGGCTACACAGAGAAACCCTGTCTCAAAAAATAAAAAACAAACAAGCAAACAAAAAGTAGATAAAAACATAAATTTTGGCTAGTCGGTGGTGGTGCATGCCTCTAATCCCAGCACTCAAGAGGCAGAGGCAGGTGGATCTGAGTTCAAGGCCAGCCTGGTCTACAGAACAAGTTCCAGGATGGCCATGGCTGAACGTAGAAACTCTATCTTGAAATACCCAAAACAAACAAAACCCATAATTTTTGCGAGTGTGTTTGAATGTGTACAGGTACATGTTTGTGGGAACACATTATAGGCATGTATGTGGAGACCAGAGGTAAACCTTGGCTGTTTTTTCTTCAAGTGCTATCCACCTGGTTTATTGAAACAGGGTCTCTCATTGGCCTGAAATTCACCAATTAGGTTAGGCTGGCTAGCTCGTGAGCCTCTGAGATCCCCTTGTCTCTACCTCTTCAACACTAGGATTATAAATCTACCATTCCCAGGTTTTGCTTACTGG
>CABHPP010135823.1:10501-30871 GCA_902168425.1 Peromyscus attwateri | reverse complement strand
TGTCTTGAGAAGTCAAGCCAGAATGGGGTGCCAGAGGGGGAGCTAGAAGTTGTTGTAAATCTCCTAGGTTCTGTCTCTTTAATACTCTGGGGAACGCTTTACTTACATCATCAAAGGCGTGTTCAGGGAAATTGACCTGGAAGAAGTCTAGGTGCAGAATCCTGACTGTGGGACGACACAAGAAACCAGGACGCTCGAGAAATGGTGCTAAGTAAGGGAGAGGCTTCAGAAAGGAGACACCCGGGGCCAGCAAGATGGCTTAGCATGGAAGGTGCCTGTCACCAAGCTTGAACCCACAGAGTGGAGGAGTGAGAGAACCAGTCTCCTCAGGTTGTCCTCTGACCTCCACACATCCACACATATCCACATACACATTCACACACACACACACACACACACACACACACACACACACAGAGAGAGAGAGAGAGAGAGAGAGAGAGAGAGAGAGAGAGAGATACACATGTGCACACACAATAATAATAATAAAAATAATAAACTTTTTATTAAAGCCAAGAGCTTTAATGAAAGTGTGACAATCTATGCCTACAATCCAGACACCTGGAAGGTAGAGGCAGGAGAAACAGGAATTCAAGGCCACCCTCAACCAATTAGTGAGTTCAAAGCCATCCCAGGCTATGTGAGACCCTGTCTCAAAAGCAAACAAAACACTTAGGTACACAAAGCAAACACTCCAATGTGGTGATATATTGTATACCCTAATAAAATTTGGCTGAATATCAGAGAGACAAAGGGACAAGCCACCTCTTACCTCTAGGACTCCTCAGCCTGAAAAGCCTCTAGTTCCTGTCTCCTCATGCCTCATATACCTTTCTCTGCCCAGCCATCACTTCCTGGGATTAAACGTGTGTGTACTTCCCAAGCAAAGGCATGAGATCTCAAGTGTTGAGATTAAAGGCGTGTGATTCCCAAGTACTGAGATTAAAGGTGTGTGCCACCGCTGCCTGGCTGTGTTTCTCTCCTAGACTGAGTCAATCTCACATAGTCCATGATGGCTTTGAACTCACAGAGATCTGGACAGATCTCTGCCTCCCGAGTGCTAGGATTAAAGATGTGTGCCACCACTGCCTGGCCTCTATGTTTAATCTAGTGGCTTGTTCTGTTCTCTGATCTTCAGGTAAATCTTATTAGAGTGCACAATATATCACCACAGTCCAAAGAGTCGAGAATACAGGAGTCAGTAAAGGTGAGAGACACTGGCTGCCTGTGCTGGTCAGACACAGAATAGCAAGTCCAGAACCATGTATCAGGTTACACAAAGTCCTTTGACATCATACTCAGAGATGTGCCCAGCCAAAGAGGGGGGTGTCTGTTAAAGTGACAGCGGGAGGCATGTCCTTTGGGGAATGGATGAGAAGGGCTATGGATATCTGACCCACTCAAATGTAGGAGCAGCATGTTCAAATAAGGCAGATGGCAGAGCATCAGGAACCAAGCTTGGGAGGCAGGTAGATCTGAAGTGGTCCTGCTTGGCTCCATGCTCACTTGCTCTATGGCTTTCAACAGGTCAGTCAGCTCCCCTAGCTCTGAGTTCCTCTTTCTAAAGCAGGTAGAGCAGTACCTGCTGTTCTAACTTTGTGTCTGTTGCTGTGGTTCAATATCCTGGGAAAAGGCAACTTAGGGGAGAAAGAAGCTTTTTTCAGTTTATGATTTCAGGTTGTAGTTCATCATTGTGGAGAAGTCAAGGCAAGAACTTCAAACAGCTGGTCATGTCACATCCACAGTCAAAAGCAGAGAGAAATGGAGGAGGTAGCTTGCTTGCTTGTTAGCTTTCCTTTCTTATACAGACTGGGCCCCCAAGCCCAGGGAATGCCATAGGCCAACCTAATCTAAACAATTCCTCAATTGAGACTCTCTTCCCAGGTGATTCTGGATTGTATAAAGTTGCCAAAGCTAACCATCACAGCAACAGTGTTGAAGACAATTGCTAATGTCTTCTAAAGCATGGTACTTGGCAAGTGGCTAGCAGCAGAGATAGAATAGCCTGGTTTAGAGTACAGGGGGCACAAACCCTGCCACTGACCTGCCCCTTACTACTTGCGTAGCTAGAGCTAACTGTATGGTCCTCTGAGATTTTTTTTTTCTCGTATGGGAAATGAGAACCAAGCCTAACTGGTAGGTGCCTTGAGAGCACACCGTGAGGACTCTAGAAGGGTATTCTCCACACTGTAAGTGTTAAGTTAGCCAGCTGCTATGGACATCCCACCAGGGTAGTAACTACCATCAGCAGGTGGGAAGTGTTCCCATAGACTTCTGTATGACTTCACAGGAGTCCGGTTGAAAGCACAGAAAGGCAGATGGAGTTCAACAGCAAGACTGTGTGAGTCATCGTAGAGTGCCCTGCACCCTGAGTGACGGGTGATGGTGGCACTGCAGAGCCCAGTGCCCCAGTCTTCTCAGAACAGTAAAGTCATTGGTCTGCCTGCAGTGGAGACCGGTCAGGGGCCTCTGGCCAATCTAAACCCCCAAGTCATAGCTGGGGTAAGGTATCCCTGTCTCTACGCAGCCTCTTCACGGGCTCCGGAGGGAGAGGATGGGCTCCAGAACTCTTTGGACTGAGCAGTTTTGAGATGTTTATTTACAGGGCTTGAAGAAAGGAGTTGGCATTTAGGCTGGGACTTCAAGGGTGTTTGGGTTTGGGACTGGGTGGGATGTGGGTGGTCGTTTTGGATGACAGTTGTCTCTCAAGTGACCATCTTTAGCTGCTACTTTCTAACTGTTGCTGACAGAAGGGACTAAAACTTCCCTCCAAAATGCTCTCATCAGGAAGTTTTCTTCATCCCTGTTCTTACCTTGGAGTTCGATGACCCACATGGTACCCTGGCATGGTCAGAATGGGAAGTAGAAAGCAACCTGGCCGTGTTCTTGGCTACACCCGTCTCTTGATGCCAAGGAGACTTAGGCCTCAAATTTCTGCTCTGGCATGAGACTATTTTCTCCCACCCACTATTCATTGTACAGAAAGGGAGCTGTCTTCGAACACCCTAGGGAAGATGACAGAGTGTCGGAGCATGAGAGGTCCAGGGCACTCCCCAGGAGACTTGTGGCTTTCAAAGATGCCCTCCAAAAATGTCATGAGAGATATACAATCTCACAGCATCCCTAGGAGACCTGAGCAGGTTAGGAGAAAACACACATATGCACAGGACCTAGCAGTCCTTGGGGATGCAGGAAAGGAAACCCTTCAGGAAAAAAGGAGCATGGTCCACCTGCACAAATGGCGTGGGGCTCCAGCTGGCCACTGACAGACAACCTGCGGCTTTTTCAGAGTTAGAACGTATGTGCCGAGCCAAAGGTTTCTCTTTCCCTCTCTAATCTCCTTTTAACAGACACACAGAGTATGACAGGCACTGTTCTAAGTACCTTGGCAGTTCTGTGAACTCACGTCATCCCTGTAACCACCTTAAGGCTGGTAGAATGATTTCCTAACTTTGCAGAAGAGGAAAATTGGCCAAGGTCTGGAGCTACTGAGAGGCAGGTCCAGGATCCAAACCATGCAGAAACCATGTTCTCACCCACATTCACAGGGCCACCTCTGTGACCCCTCTAGTGAGGTGGGGTATCTTTTTTTTTTTTTTTTTTTAGGTTTTTCAAGTCAGGATTGTAGCCCCAGATGAACTAGAACTCACTCTGTAGACCAGGCTAGCATCAAACTCACAGAGATCCACCTGCCTCTGTCTTTTGAGTGCTGGGATTAAAGGTGTGGGCCACCACCGCCCAGCAGAGGTGGGTTATCTTGATAGACTCTTAGGTATCCCCTCCTGACTACCCCACAAATATTCTACAGTCAACCAAGGAGCAGAAGTAGGGTGACTTGGGGGTCACCTAACTCCTGGAGGCCTGAATCAGCGAGTCACCATCCATCCTCCTTCATCTCTGCAGACACACATACCCCAAACCTCCACATGAATCCATTCAACAAGTATGCACCAAACATACAGTGGGCCAGGCACTCTCTGTGCAGATGGAGAAGGAGAGAAAGAGAAACATATGGTGCCTTTTCTCCAAAAACTGACAACCAGTCTCTTTGAGGTGGCAGATAACAAGTCACCCCTGTGATGGGAGGGATTCTAGGGAAGCATTTGAAGCTGGGAGAAGGAGACTAGGTGGGTTTGAGATGGTAGGCACAGGGATGGAAGCAACTACAAAGAACCGGTCTTATTACAGTGTGATGAACAGGCTGAAACAGAGACCACAGGGAGAAGGAATAGCTCGGAGAGTCAGAACTGGAGGTAGTACATTTTCACAGTGGGAAGCTATACAGCAACAAAACCAAATAACTACAGTCACTGAAAAGGGCAGACGAACAAATGATTTCATTAATACAATGTTCGAACTCCGGGCAGAATGTTGCACATGGCTATAATCACAGCACTCAGGAGATGGAAGCAGGTGGATCAGAAGTTCAAGATCATCCTTGGTTATGAGTTCGAGACCAGCCTGAGCTAAAAAAAAAAAAAAAAGAAAAGAAAAAGAAAGAAAAAGAACAAACAACATCAAAAACAAACAAACAAACAAAACAGGCAAAACTGAGCCATCATGTTGCAGGATAGAACACATACAGAATAATCTAAAGAAAAGTAAGGAAGTGATTGTTTTAAAAATTTTATCTTTCGGAGGGTGGTTGGAAGGGAGCAGAGGGAGCTACCAGGGTAGGAACAGACTCCCGTCTTCTGACCTGAAGGTGGATGAGTATGTGAGCATTTGCTGTGTGGCAGTAGGTGATACTATGCTGCTTAGTTCTGTGCCTCTCTTTGTGTTTTTAAGGGGGTAGGAGTAAAAACAAGAACGGGCGTTCTAAACAGGGGCAAGTGTGGCAGGAGGAAGCCCATCACTAACTGTGCTTGCCTAAGTCATACTAGGCCTGCCTGTCTGCCTGCTTGCTTGTCTGTCTGTCTGTCTGCCTGCCTCCCGGCCTGCCTGTCTGCCTGCCTGCCTGTCTGCTTGCTTTGTCCACTTTGCCATCTCTGAAATCAGGGGGCCCCTGTCACCATGGCATGTTAGATATGATGCCACATGGTCATTTCAAAGCTCTGGTCCTACTGGCTGCCTCCCCGTGGGTCACAGGCCCTCCTGAGCAGTGGCATGCCCATAGAATGGAGGCCCCAGAGCAAGCCCCTGCCACATGGTTGTTGGAGTTGGGGGATTGGGAGTGGGGTGGAGAAAGGTTTGATAGACCCCAGAGCAGGGCTGGGGAAAGGGGAGCCCAAGCTCTCTACTTAGTCTAAGGCCCAGTCTAGTGGCAGCATGGGCTCCCCTGATACCCACAGGCTGATGTTCCCCATGTAATGGGTCCCTTTGTGACCCAGGCAACCACCTAGGGAGATCCACATAAACTAAGGATGTGGTAGGATCATCCCAGGGTGGGTTTGAATGAAAGAAGCTACCAGAGATACAAACACCGTTACCGGACTAGTTTCTTCTGACCAGAGCTCACTCTTCAAACTAAAAGCTTCTTCAACATCCTTTGAGCCCAAGGAGATAAGAGCTGTGGAGGTATGAAGGGAGGAGTCAGGAAGAGCTGCAGAGGAGTTTTTAGGTTTGGTTGCAGAGGGCAGAGGGAGTTCCTGATAGCAATGGAGCCAAAAAAATAACAAAAAACAAAAAACAAAATAAACAAAACAAACAAACAAAAAAAAAAAACCACCCACTTAATGCACATACTTCAAGTCCCTAGTCTTGAGTGTTCAACTGGAGAAGTCTGGGAGGCCTCTATGCATCTGTCAGGGTAATACCCTTGTTCTGTCAGCCCATTACGTCATTCTGAAGTCCAATAAATGGGTGCCTTTTCTATCCATGACAACCAGAGAAAGCTAAGGATGAAAGACACAGGACAAGCGGCCAAGGCCAAACAGCCACCAGATGGTGGGGCAAGACTCTACCCTCTCCTCCACGGCTCTTCACCATGGAGTAGTCGGCGCTATACCCTTTTCAAGGAAGAATCATCCACGGCAGCTTGGGCCCTTCCTTTCTGCTCGCAGGGGAGTTCCCCCAGCTGGTGATCCCAGGGCAGCTTCCATGGCACAGTGCTTACCTCTCAAGATCTCCTTTCACTCCCTCGCTCGTCCTTGGCCTGAGGCCTTTCCAGTTGTGCTAAAAGTAGCACTGACTCCATTGCGGTCTGACCAGGAGCCAAGACTATTTTGATTCTATCCTCGGGAATCATGTGGTCTGAGGCGTGTGCAAGCTGGACTGCTCCTCTGGCACTCGGCTGCGGTGCCAGGAATGTTCTGGCACCACACACCTGTTCCCAAAGCTGGGCTAAGTGTCTCTACTTACCCACAGCCTCCACCCTGTGCCTCCTGAGTTGCTGCTCTGGGAAGGAGGGGTGGTGGGACTTGGTAGTTGAGGTAGTAGGGGGTCTAATATCCTTATCCGTAGCAGAATAATCAGTGAGTATTGGGCAACACTCACTCTTTGAGCTGTTAGATGCAAGTATGTCAATCTGTGTGTAAGGTAGCTGATCCTTGAGTGTAGGCAGCGGAGCTTCCTTAGAGATAGGAGGCACCATCCTTCCACGCTAAGCTGGGGACTTCCCTCTCTAGGGCCTTAACAGGGGAAAGGGGAAGAGATGCTCATCTGACTGGCTTAGCTAAGTCATGGTGTAAGGCTCCTTCCTGCCTGGAAGGCCTATCTGTCTGCTGGAGTAGCTTGGCTATTCCTCAAAGCTCAGCTGAGGACCTGCCTTCTAAGGCAGCCTCCCAACCAAACCAAGCCACCCTTCTCCTATGACCCAAAGAGACCTTGGTACAGACTACCTTCAACAGAGGACCCCCACCCCCACCCCACCACCTTTCACCTCAGCTGTGAACCCCTAACTTCAGGCGTCTCTGACTTCTACCCCTCTGGAAGTAGCCGACATCCAGCCTGTGGAAGCTGATGACTTAGCTTTGTTCAAGTACTAACCTTACCCACAAGTCCTTCCTGTGTCTGTTGACTTGTATATTCATACACCATCGTTGAACATGAACACTATTCCCATGACTGGTAGGAGCACTGTGGAAATAACATCTAATGATCCAGGGTTCCTGCCCAAGAGCAGCCCATAGCTTCCTGGTGGATACTTATGACCCTGTATGATGAGTGCAATGCACTTATTCAGAAGCCTCGGTGACTACCTAGGCCTCAGGGAGCTGGAAAAGACCTCCCTGGGGATTTGACCTGAAACAAATTTTCAGTGACATTCAGAAGTGCCCACAGTAGGACAATGATAGAAGAGGCCTCAGTTGGAGGACAGTAATGCAGGACATGGAGACTGAAAGATCAACATTTTTGTTGTTGTTGTGTGGTCAACTCACATACCTGTAGGTTCTACATAATGCAGATTGAACTAAGTATGGATTGAAAATATTTGAAAAAAAATGCACTAAGCACACACAGATTCTTTTTTCTTAACATTATTTCCCTAGATAATATGGTACAATGACTATTTCCACATGATTGTCTGAGGTATTGTAAGTAATCCAGAGGTGATATTCAGCACCCAGGAGAATTTGTCCACCATGTGTTCTCTTCCTCTAAGCTTCCAGAGTGCTCAGTGCCCAGCTCTGTGTAGGATGTATAGGCTGTATGTAAATACTGTGCCATGTTATGGAATGAGACCGGGTCATTCGAAGATATTGATGTCTAGGGGTGGTGGTGGTTTGGAACCGATCCTCTATGGATAGCAAGGGAAGAGTCTGTTTTGTTCACAGATCCACCAGCCATGGACAGGGAGGCTGCTTGGTTCCTTCCTATGAACCTTGTGAGGTGGAGTGGGAGCATCGTTGGGGTCCCAGAGTCCCTGTCTGTCCAGGGCCTGACATCTCCCCTTCTGGCCTCCCTCTGCACTCTTCCAATTAGCATGAAATTGGCTCTGGTAATGCTGGTGTGCAATCCTTCTTATTAGACTCTTAATAGTGTCTGATCACAGGGTCAGGCCCCCTGGTGTGGTGGTCAGGGTCAGAGGTGTGAATTAAAGGCACACACAATTCCAATTGCTTCAGTCAGGGGACATGGGGGCCATCTGAAGAGGCCGCTTTCCTTTGACCCTGCTAATGACCACACTTCCAAGGCGGCACACTCCAATTCCTCCCTCAGTGAGCTTTAAACGTCTTGCCCACATCGCGCCCTCCTCACAGTACGAACTCTTTACAAGTATTTAATCATCACATAACATAATAATGTCTTGTTAAGTGCCATGCCTGAGGTCTCAGAGCTAGTCACAACAGAGCTGGCTTCTGAGCCGCAATCTTCGGGACTTTAGAAAGTCCAAGCATTTCTTCTCTACTAGCAAGAAGGCATGATCCTGGTCTGAGAATGTTAGATGGCTTGGCCCTCTACCCCCCAGAACCACCAGGTCTCCCCTGCTTTTTGGATGAACCTTCGGTCCCTTTAACTCTCATGATGCCAACTGGATGCCAGACATGTGTGCCAAAGCCTCAGAAAGCCCTAGAAACATATTGACTCAGTGTTGTCGGCCTCCACACCCATTGGCTTCAAGACCCTCTTCCCTAGGCTCCCCCTTTCTTTTGTTTTTGTTTCCTCGTTAGGATTTTTTTTCCTCTAAGAGTTTTCTGTAGACCAGGCTGATCCCCCTGCTTTCTGCCTCTGAAGTCCTGGGATTACAAGCATGAGCTGCCACGCCCAATCAGACTTTTCCTTTCTTTAATGCCACTCCCCTCAACCATTTTCCCACTGCTCTGGTCGATGCTATTTCCTTCCTCTAAGCTTCCATAGCGCTCAGTACCCAAACCACAGCATCTCCAACTTCGCCTTTGTTTTCCTCCATCAGTAGTCATTTGTGTGCGATGGCAATGGGGACACACTCTTAAGTGCACACTACGCCTTCGTGAAGTGTGGCTGGAGAGTGAGAGCAAACACATAACCAGGGCTGGACCAAAGCATGCAAGCCCGCGGGAGACACCTGTGCCCCTCAGCCCTCCACAAGGGAGTACAGAGCCTCCGTCTGAAGAACTGAGTCAGTGCTGCCATCTGAGTGACAGTGGGCAGCATTTTCATCTGACCCACCTCTCAGTCTTAACGGTTGGTTTGATGAAATGAAGTTAAAGGGATGGAAGCATTTCAAAGAGTTAAAAAGGTCCTATGTCCATAGCGTACCGTTGTATTTATCCCATCTTTCCAAATGCCTAGTGTAAATCTGGACACACAGTAGATATAAATAACAATGAACTTAGATCGCATTGATTCACACCCCCCCCCCACTTACTACTTTCCGGGGGCTTTGGAGGCCATTGTTGACCCCAGCTCTGAGAAAGCCTGCCTTCCTGAGGGATCAAGTGAGAAGCAGGGGAAAATGCCTTGCGATCAATACTGAACTGACTCCAGAAACTCCCCTGGTCTCCGTTTCAACAATAAGCTAGGGAGCCTAAGGCGCTGGGGAGACTCTGTGTACACTCCAGGCCCATTGTCCTCAAGAACAAACACTGTCCTTTCCGCAGTTTGGGCTTCCAAGCCCTGGGTTGTGGCCATGTCTTAATGAACTCCAGGACGCCCTGGGCACCACATGCCTACAACTCCTCATCAGTCCTTCTTCCATTTCAGCACCCCTACCCCACAGAAGACGAGAAGAGGCAGATTGCGGCCCAGACAAACCTCACCCTCCTGCAAGTAAACAACTGGTGAGTTGGCATCATCTGCCCACAGGCTCTCAGATCCAGGGGCACATGCTTGGCAGGGGAATGCAGAGCAGGGAGAACAGACAGAATGCCCACACCTACCTCAGCCTCAGCTCCACTACCAGGCCAGTCCTCTTCCCATGTGGGCTAGATAGAGGGACTCTGAGTCAGCCTGTTCTGGGCTTCAACTGCAGCTTCTCAGCGCCCTCTGCTGGGAAATTGGGTCAAACACATCCCTAGAAACTTGCTGACTTTAGAAAAGCCAACATTGCCGAGAATCTGGGCTCACTCCTAGCCCAGTGGAGACAGACGGGAGGGTCTTGCATCTAGTACCAAAGGTACAACAGGCTGTGGAATCTGGTCTACCCAACTCCACGTGCGCTGAAACCAAAGCATTTTACAAAGTAAGGTGGGAAGAAGGAGGGGGAGATGCTTTCCTGAGCCCACAGGGATGTCAGTGTCCTTGTCTGCTTCTGGACAGGATGGATAGATGTACTAGACCCTAAAGCTGGGCCCCTGTTGTAAGT
Source organism: Peromyscus attwateri (assembly GCA_902168425.1). NCBI lineage: Eukaryota > Metazoa > Chordata > Mammalia > Rodentia > Cricetidae > Peromyscus > Peromyscus attwateri. Next base: position 20,706 of record CABHPP010135823.1, on the reverse strand, counting down.
CCAAGTCAGAAGTCGGTGACTGTGACCACAGCTCTTCCCTTCTCTGTTCAAGTCTGGTGGATCTTGAGTAGGAATTTCTGACACCTCCTTCTGCAGTCTTCCCATGCTGCCTGTGGTCACCGAGCCCTGTGTAATTCGCAAATTCCTCAGCCAAAGAGGGCCTTTACCCCTAAACTGGTACACCTGTCTACTGACCCCTCGGGGCAGCTTAGCCTTCGTATCTTCCCCACCCCATGTGACCCAGATGGTGACTAACCAGATCTTCACCATCACCTGGGCAGGTTCATCAATGCTCGGAGGCGCATCCTGCAGCCCATGCTTGATGCCAGCAACCCAGATCCTGCTCCCAAAGCCAAGAAGATCAAGTCTCAGCACCGGCCCACCCAAAGATTCTGGCCCAATTCCATTGCTGCTGGGGTCCTGCAGCAGCAGGGTGGTACCCCAGGGACAAACCCTGATGGTAAGACCAGGACTGAGGAAGCCGTAGGTTGGGGCTGGTGGGGCTCCTGGAAAGCAAAGATTCAAGGGCTGAATGTCTCCTTACACAGCCAGGGTTCCTGCCATTAATTCTTCACAGCATTTGCCCCTGCTTTTCATAAATCCTACTGTAAGAAGCGGTGTTTTATACACAATTTTGTTTTTGCTATTGCTGTTGTTTGTGATTTGCTCTGTTTGAGACAGAATCTCATGCAGTCTGGCCTCAAAAATACTATATAGCCAAGGCTATCCTTGTCTTTCTGATCCTCCTGCCTCTGCCTTCTTAGTACTAGGATTACAAGTATGAGCCAAAAGAACTCCAGCTCTTGTATAAATTTGAACAAACCTGAAGCAGCCTCACAAAGGAGTGGGAGCTGATGGTCCTTGGAGCCAGTGGCTGCTCAGCAGAGCCCCCTCCTCACTCATATTCCTGGGCTGCTCAGTGAAGTCAGTATCTGCCTAGTTCTCCAAGGCCAAGGCATCTATAAATACCAAGGCAGGCATCTGGCTTGTGAACAGAGGCCAAGAGAAGCTTTGTTCTTCCAGATTCCCCACCACACCCTCCGTACATGCTCTTCACATTGCTGGTTTCCTAGTGAACAATGAATAATTTAATCAGCGAGACGTTTCTGAAGCAGGCACGTGAAGACCTCTGTGTGGGCAGGAGGGTGGAGACACCCGTGTACGTGCATATCTTCATGCGTACAGCTGTACACTGGTTCCTATGTGGTGGGTCACCATCTGTTGAGGCAGAATAGGAATAAAGAGAGGTCGTGCTGGACACGCTTGCAGAAACTCCCAGCGCTGTCAGGACTGACGCAGTGTCTTGAATCCATGACTTAGCTGTCCGAGACTCAGTTTCCTCCTCTTCAGAGTGGGGAGTCAGTCAGAGGGCTCCTGCTTTACAGAGTGGTTAGAAAATAAAAACAAAAGTGCTTCCTATACTTGCGTAGAGAATACTGAGCATGTATTGGCCGGGGGGGTGGGGGGGGGTGTTGCTACCTGAGATGATGCAGGAGAGGCGGGAGAACGGAGGGATGGGATTCTCTGAGCCAGTGAATGGTCTCACTGAGTGTTTGGACAAACAAGGGGCCCACTGTCCCATGAGCCAGTCCATCCACCCTGTCCATCACTAAGGTTGCTGGGCCTGACCAACAGCCCCTGTGTATCCTAACCTTTGTCCTCTCCCACGCAGGTTCCATCAACTTGGACAACCTGCAGTCCCTGTCCTCCGATAATGCCACCATGGCCATGCAGCAGGCCATGATGGCTGCACATGATGACTCGTTGGATGGAACGGAAGAAGAGGATGAAGATGATATGGAAGAGGAAGAAGAGGAGGAGGAGGAGCTAGAGGAGGAGGCAGATGAGCTGCAGACAACGAACGTCAGCGACCTGGGCTTGGCACGCAGTGACTCCCTGGAGTAGTCGGGCAGCCCGGATGGCACTGGTCACCGAGCGGGAAAGGAGTGTCATCAGGAGGGGTCAGGGTGGGAGGGAGGGGACGTGGGCCAGCAGCACCAAGAAAGTTGGGCCCTAGCTTCCCCAAATCATAACTTGAAGAAACGCAGAGGCGACACCCTGTTCCTTTCCAACCACCAAGCTTCAGTGAAAACCTAGTTCCAGACCCTTGGACTCCAGGGCACTCCATTGCTGGGGCCAGTCAAACAGGCTGTGAAGAAAGGCAGTGTGAGAGCTGGACTCACCCAATACCTGAAGACAGATGACACCAGGGCTCCACGTGGAAAAGGACTTGGGTAGTTTACAAGCCCTGCCCTGTGAGGTGGACAGGCGCTGTTTGCAGAGCGGACCTTTGCCAGGGGGCAGACTTGGGAGGGAAGAATGAGACAGAGGGGGCTAACATTTCCCCACAGGAGAATCTGAGCTCCCTTGAAAGACACTCAAAGTCAGGAGGGAGTCCAAACGCATAACTGGTGGCCAGAGGAGGAGGGCCTGAGGCAACACCGTATCCTGCAGATCCGAGTGGGACATAGACTGCACAGGGCTCCAGCTTGCCCCACCAGGACCCTGTCTCGTACCACAGCAGCCATGGACTGAGGAGAGGGGGAAGGAAGCCAAACGAGACTCCTCCTTCCTCTCTTGGAAATACATTGTCGGTGGGTCCAACCTGAAGAGCAGCTCTCCATCTGGGTCAGCTCTAGGACCAAGCAGGCGGCAGAACCTGGATCAGGAGCCATATTAAGATGACTTTGGGGAACACATCCGTCCCTAGGTGATCACATCACAGCTCCTGTAATAATAGGACCTTGGAGTCTTACCCTAGATGCTCCTATCCTCAAATGGAGTTCTCCAGATACCCCAGTCCCTCTGTAAACCTTTAGCGAGGGGGGCCAGGGGTTCTTCCCACTCCACAGGTCCCCATGGTATCCCTCTGCTCCCAGGCTGGTACCACACCAGCCTCTAGCCTCCTTCTTCAGTCTATCCTCCAGAGAAGGCAGAAGACACATCGGAAAGAAGCGTTATCCCAATGGGAAGCCAGGGTCTGAAGAAGGTGCCGCTGCCCTTGCCTTCAGTACCCGACATGGTGGGGGAATGGTGGACCAGTTGATCTGCACACGCCAGTGGGCCCGACACTGAGGAACTGGGGGCTCCTGGGAGGAGGCTTCCTACCATCTGCCCTCACACACACCCTCCAAGCCCCACCTTGGAGGGCCCATGATTGGCACCCACTCCTCCTGTCCCCTCCTATTCTACAGCTGTGAATGGCAGGACTAATCATGTGTGTGTTTTCCATTGGGTTTAATGTGATGGATGTGCAGTTTCATTTGTAAATGTGCATTAGCCATCTCCTTCAGTGGTCGGATGTGAGTGGCTATCTGGCTCAACCAGAGGGGACCCTTGGGATCTTCTGGGACTTCCCCTCTTCTACCTGGTTGGATGGAGCAAAAGGATAGTCACTTTTCTGAGGTCTCCCGGAAATGAATGTATTTCTCCCCCAAAAGAGCTGATATTTAATGTTTTACTAGGGATTTTTGAGAAACAAATAACCTTATTTATAATCTGGGTGATCCAATCATTTTTTTACTCCCTTTTGATGTCACACTTAGAGGAAAGGCAAGCTTTTTTGGCGTGAGACTTTTGCAACACGCAGCGGATAAAACGTATTTCCTCTTCTAGTTCATTTTTCTTGCTAAAATACATACATCCACACATAACTTCCTCCACTCAGCACCGTGACAAGCACCCTACTCAGCACGGACATGTGTGCATATGTGCACATGGATACACATGCCTACATCTCTTCCTCCCAGCCCCTTCCACCCGCCTAATGTTATGCAACCTCCTTCCGGTGTATCCACCAAACCAGTACTGAATGTGGCCGCAAAGTTTTCAGTAAACCTTATCACCTACCGAAATGCTGGTGCACAGTTCTCTCTTCCTGTGACTACCTTAGAGGTCCCTTATGCCTTCAGTGGGACCCTGGGCCAGACAGGATCTGGAGGCCCAGAATCCACTCCCATTGAACTGACCTCCCTCAGAAAGAGACAAGGGGTGACCTCTGTTATCCTGTCTGGAGAGGAAGATGGTCCACTTTGGCACTCCAGCTCTAAATCAGAGCCTAGAGAGGACAGAGGATGCTCTGTACTGCCCTCTCCTGACAGTCCTCTGCACTGCAGTGGAGACCTGACCTCCTCCCTTGTAGACTTCTGTTTGTTGCCCCAGGATGTTGCCCCAGGACTTTATCATCCAAGTTGGTGCAGCCACAGCCTACACATCACTCTCATATACCCACCTTCCTTTGTTCATAAGTGGAAAGTCCTGGAGCGTGGAAAGAGATGAAGCTTTAACCCTGGTACTATGTCCAGGGCAGGGTCTGACTCCTAATCTCAGGAGTCATCTCTACATTCGCTGCAGCCAGGCCAAGGATGCAGAAGGGGTCAGAAAAGTCAAAAGATTCTAAAGACGATAACAAACACATTACCACCTCACCTCCCCAAATTGGAAAGACAGAGAGCCAGACATCATAGACCATATAAGTTGTCCTAACCCTCTGGAGTTGGAGGCAGGGGGATCAGAAGTTCAAGGCCATCCTTGGCTACATACTCAGAGGATAGCCTGGAATTCGTGAGACTTGTCTCAAAAAATAAAACATAAGTAAAAAGGGAGAATTGGGGGAGATTTCATTATCATTTCAAGCAGAAGTTTCCAAGGAACACACACACACACACACACACACACACACACACACCACACACACACACACACACACACACACACTCAAACGAACTGAAGAGAAGGCTCAGCAGTTAAGAACACTTGCTGTTCTTGCAGGGAGGACCCACACTCAGTTCCTAGCACCCATCTCAGACAGCTCACAACTGCTGTAACTCCAGTCAGGATACTTTTCTCTGACCTCTGCAGGTACCAGGCAGGCACACTGTGCACATAACATACATGTGGGCACTCACACATACAAAGAAGAAATCTTTAACATATGTGTATACACACACATACACACACACACACACACACACACACACACACACACACACACGCTGCCAGGGAAAAAATTCCATGACCAAATTAGCTGGATACTCAGCTAAAAATAAATACCAACCAAATTAACCCAAAGTTCCTAGCTAAATATACCACACCTTGTGTGCAATGCGCATTGTAGTCAAGACTCTGAAAAGTCCTGCAGGAAAAGAAGCCTGTTTAACTCTTCAGTTGTTCCTTAGATTCACTTGATCCGTCTCTGCTCCTTCTTTCCAAGTCATATGTATTAAGGATTCACACAGTAGAAAATATGTCCCAAAGAAATTAGACTAACATGGTTTTACTCCCCAAGGTTTTCCGTCCTGGGATGCCATCTTTTCAACCACGCTGACAACTCAAAGTGGGTTTGTGGTGTGGGTGGTTGTGTTCTCAGGAGACGGCAAGTGCTGTGTCCACATGATCCAGATGATGCAGACAAACCCAGAGAGGGGTGGGGGTGGGGGTGGGTAGATTCCCTTAGCCTAAAATGAAACTATTCAGTCAAGCTTCTGGACCTGACTGCCAGTTCATCTGAAAGGCCCTTTCAGGCTTGCAAATCCTGCTGAAGACTTAAACATCCTTGGCCAGAAGCCCCTCTTCTGATTTACATAGGCCAGATGACGGCAATGGCTGGCAGCCTGCAACCAGCTCAGTCTTAATCCCAGCGAGCTCACTGTTGTTTCTGCACACAGTTGTTAAACTCGCACTGTCCTGGGCTCCATTCTAGGCACAGGAGACAGCCATGGTCATGAAGCCCTTCCGGGCAGTCTGCATCCTAAAAGACTGGGTTAGAGCCACAGTCTGATCGTTCTGATTGATCTCTAACTTTATTGCTCAGTGTTGCCAACAAGAGCTGCTCAGGTCAAGTGTGATGTTGAGATAACATTGTGCTTACAGACATGGTTTGCTCAGAGCAGTTGCTTTTAAGATTGTTACACCAACATTTAGAAGTTGGAAGATTGTACACTGGAGCAAATGAGATTCCTGGATTCTCCTGAAGTCAGGCAGTCAGGCAATTTGGGATCTACAAGCCTGCATGATCGTGACTGGAGCACCTGAATGACTGCTACCCCGAGATTCACTCTCTAAGTTACGACATCCCCCACTCCTGTAGCCCAGCACTGAGGCTGAGGTCAGCTGTGGTTATGCTGGGAATGACCTTAAGTAGTTAGTTAGGTAATCTCCCCTTTCTAATATCTAATTGGGTTAGAGTGCTTTGTTTTGGGTGTTTCAGTCTGGTTTGGTTTGATTTGGTGGTATTGGGGATTGAACCTAAGGCCTTGAAAATGCTAGGTAAATGTCCTACCACTGAGCTACATCCCAATTCTTTGTGAGTGCAAGCATGCGTGCGTGCGTGCGTGCGTGCGTGCGTGCGTGCGTGCGTGTGTGTGTGTGTGTGTGTGTGTTTCTTAGTGTCGGGTGCCCGGGCTGGCTTTGAACTGGCTCTATAGCACAGATAGGGCTTGAATTTGTGATCCTTTTGTCTCACCCTTCCCAGTAGCTGGAATCACAAACCTATACCACAATGCCCAGTTTGATCTATTTTATTGAGGGGGGAGGTCTTTCTGTGTATCACAAGCTGGCCTGAAACTAGTTGTGTATACCAGGCTAGCCCCAAACTCACTGTGCAGTGTAGGCAACCTTGACCTCTTCATCCTCTCGTCTAATCTAAGACTCTAGTGCTCGGGTTACAGGTGTGCAGAGTTTACAAGTTTATAATGGATCTTTATAATAAGGGAAGTATTTCTCTTAACCCATTTCTCCATCAAGAATGAGAAAACACCAAAACTATACAGAGAAACCCTGTCTCAAAAAACCAAAGAATGAGAAAACAAGGTTGTCCAACAGGACTCTGCCTTGGAAACAAAATACTGGAGAAAATATATTTGTGGAAATGCAGATGATCCTGCCTTTTCTTGCATTTTGTGCAAGAAAAGGCAGGATTATCTCATTAATAAAATAGATCAAACTGGGCATCGTGGTATAGGTTTGTGATTCCACACCCAGACACCTTCATTCACGTGTCCCACCTGCCTATCTGGCCTTGAGAGGTAATCATGAGCTCTGAGAGAACAAAAACTACCATGAGCAGTGTTTCCTCAGGAACATTGTTCACAGAAAATAGACTTCACGGGCCCTTTTGTCTCAGTGGGTAAAGGAACTTGCCACCATGCCTGACCATCTGACTTCGATTCCTGGGGCTCACATGATAGAAAGTGAGAACTGAGATGTTCAAGTTGTCCTCTGACCTCCACACACATGCTACGGCGTATGTGCCCCCCACACAAATAAATAAAATGTGTTCTTTAAAAAAATAGGTTTCAGAGCTAGGCATATGCACCTGTAATCCAAGTACCTAAGAGAGAAAGGCAGGAGGAAGGAAGGGTTTGAGACCAGCTTGGACTACCTAAAAAGATCCCACCTAAGAAGATAAGAGAGAAGGGGAAGGGAGTGGAGTGGAAGAGAGAGGAGAGGAATCTCCAGCTCCTCTTTCAAGTTCCTTCCTATACAGCTCCCTTCTTTCTTTTTTCCATGTAGATCCAACTTCAAAGTCATTCGTCCATTCCCTGACCTTTCAGGGTGCCTACTATGAACAGCATCAACCTGAGGTCAAAGGATAATTCAGCTTTGCAGGGAGGGCATCACCAGCCAGGGGATAAGGACCAAAGCCAGCAGATAGTGCGGCCTGAGTTATGCTGTGTGCTTCTTGACATCTTATTTCTAGCCCACAAACAAGGCAGATTATATTACACCACTTCCAAGTGTATCTTCTACTTCGATATTTCTCAGCCTCTCTCTGGGCCGATCTCATTTAGCCCCTTTGCAAATTAAATGCATCTCATTAAATTGAACCCATTTAGGACAATGCCCTTCAGGTGTGTGCATCTTCGTACATCTTTCATTTTAAGACAAGTGTTTGATTTATTTTCATCTCATTAAACTCTTTAAAATTATGTGCATCTCATTACACTCAGCACACTGAGATGACTTATTTCAGGTGTAGACATTACACCCAGTATTACCAGGCAAGAATATGAATTTTTTTTGTTTCATTACAAGCCTTACAATTTATGTACATCTCTTTACAATCAGCCATTTAGGACAATTCCCTTCAGTTGTATGGAACTCATTATACCTTTTCATTTACTGATTTTTTTCAGGTTATTTATTCAGAGAACTCACTTCAGGTGTATATGTACCTCATCTTCACCTGTTATTCATGTGAATTTCTGGGTGGCTGTTCACATCATCGCATTGTAAAATGTTTATTCTATCAAACTTCTTGAAGGCCAGTTATGCCATCTTGTGGGCCTCTTATGATGGCACACACAGGAAGAATGCTGGGCTTTCTTCTCTGGGTTTAGTCAAGACTCTGCAAGCCGGGTGGTGGTGGCGCACGCCTTTAATCCCAGCACTCGGGAGGCAGAGCCAGGCGGATCTCTGTGAGTTCGAGGCCAGCCTGGGCTACCAAGTGAGTTCCAGGAATGGCGCAAAGCTACACAGAGAAACCCTGTCTCGAAAAACCAAAAAAAAAAAAGACTCTGCCAACAATTTCCCTTATTACACAGAGACCACCAACATCAACCGCCCTCATGTGCACACTGAGGAGGCAGACGGGGTCTAAGTTCCCCTTCCACTGATATTCGTAAAACTGCAGTGCTGTAGACGATGATTCAAGTTCTTAGCTCCTCCTGGAGAAGCTGCCCAGATACCCACACAGCTAGGGAATTAAATGAGTACCACAGCTCAGCTCCCAACACCCAAAGGAACACATACTTCCTGCTCCATCCATCCATTCATCCGTTGGTCCATCCGTCCGTCCATCCATCCAATTACTGGGAATGGAACCTGGGTTCTGTCTCTTGCAGGTGCTCTACCACTGAGCTACACCCCCAGCCCATGCTCCCCTTTAGACTGGATGGAGTGGGTATCCACACAGTGACTCCTGGTGGAAGGAGGTAAAATAGCTTTGTCCTCTTAGAATGGAATCTCCCCAGCTCCCTCCAGGCCCAGTAGCTTTTATTATCTCTCCTCCAATCCTATCCTGGGGATTCTCAGCTGGAGTGCACCTTAGAATTGCTGAGTAGGAGTTTTGGACTTGCAAATCAAAATATTTCAGTCTGGACCAGGAGGTGCATTTCAACAGCACCTCAGGGATTCTGAACTCGATTCACAAAAGCATCTTCAGGGCAGTCACTTGGAGCTGAAAATGGTGGATTCTCTCAGCATTGTCCCTCCAAGCTCCCGTTTGCAACTCAACAAGAGTAAGTTCAGAGTGAGTAAACAGAATCGCAGACAGGAGACCTGTGGGTCAGTGAACCCTCTCACCCATGGCATGTAGGAATCTTTGGTCTGCACACTAACATTGTCTCTCCTCCCTCTCACACTGCCCATTGCCTTCCAGGGCCAAAAAATAAAAAGCCAAATCACTGCACAGAGGCAGCCCATGCCTGGCTCTCCACCCCAGATGTGAGAGCCGAGGCATGAGGAGTAAGAGTCCAGGAGCAGAACCGCTGCCTGGCTCTGGGACTCGTGTGCTACAGGGGAGCAGCATGGCTGCAGGGAGCGTGTGGTGCTTCTGGGTATCTTGAATTCATCCTCAGGTTCTAGCTGTTCCACCCAATGCTAACACTGGGTTCTAACTCAGGCAGCATCCCTGGGTGACTCTGGGCTGCTTTGTCTGCTTCTTCTTCTTCTTCTGTCCCTCCACCTGTCGCCTCGCCAGTGAAAATAGAACCTATTCTCTAAATTCAAAATAACTCTGGCTTGACACCCCTCCTCGTCCACCACTTCTTGGAGTGAACCTGCTGAAGAATCAGAATGCACCCGCCTTCTGCCTGCTGTTCATCTCTTCTTCCCCACCCCACCCCCTGGGGGGGGCACAGGAGTTCTACAATCAGCCCGAGGCCTCCCTAGGCCTCTCTCACCAAGTAGGATTTAATATGGATAGAACTGGGCATCATCGATCATATCTGGAATCCCAGCACTTGGAAGGCCAAGGCAAGAGAATCGCTAAGAGACTGAGTAAGGCAAAACCGGATTGTAGTGGCCTGTGCCTTTAATCCCAGCACTCCAGAGGCAGAGGCAGGTGAATCTCTGAGTTCGTGACCAGCGTGGTCTACAGAGCAAGTTCCAGGACAGCCAGAGTTACACAGAGAAACCCTGTCTAGGGGAGGCGGGGAGAAAGAAAAGAAAAGAAAAGACGAGAGAGAGAGAGAGAGAGAGAGAGA
>CABHPP010135823.1:0-10401 GCA_902168425.1 Peromyscus attwateri | reverse complement strand
TTGAGACTAGCCTGAGCTACGTAGCGAGACACTGTATAAAAACACAAAATAAAACTAACAGTTACAAGGCTGGAGTCCCTGTGAGGCTGATTTAGGGGAGTAGGCTACATCCATCTTCTTTTGTTTTTGTTTTCAAGATTTCTGTGTCTCTTGGATTAAAAAATAATGACCGTCCAAAGCTAGAGAAGCCACAGGGTCCAGCCCTGTCACTGTGTCCCTCAAAATTTACTAGTAAAAGCCACTTATGGAGCACTTCGAGTACATTCTAAACACTAAAGATTCTTCAAAACAACACTGAAAATTCTACTAGAAATATAACTATCAGTAGTCTCATTTTTAAAATACAGAAGTTAAGGCTAAAAGAAATTACGTAATTAAAAATATATATATTATACATACACACACACACATACATAAATATGTTATTTTGGAGGCAGACATGGCTCATGGCTGTAATCCCAGCACTTAGGAGGCAGAGGCAGAAGGACCAGTAATTCAAGGCCAGCCTTGGTTACATAGAGAGTCTGAGGTTAGCCTGGACTATATGAGAACATACCTCAAAAAACTAATAAAACAACACAAATATAATTAAAATTAGGTTTTAGTTAAGCATGGTGTTATGCACCTTTAATTATAGCACTAGGGAGGCAGAGGCAGAGAGGGGGTTCTGTGAATTCAAGACCAGCCTAGTCTATATAACAAAGTTCCAGGCCAACCAGAGCCATATAGAAACTAGTCTTTAGTTTGGAAGTGTGGCTCAGTGGAGGAGCAAATGTTGAGCATGAGTGAGACCCTGGGCTCAATCTCAACACTCAAAAAAAATTATTTGATCTGATATGTAGTACAGCTAAGATTCAGAGTTCAAGGTCAAACCCACAGTCCTTTTATGAGATAGTCATGGGCCTCCCTAAACCTTGGCTTGACCAGAACCAGCCTTCAGGCCAAGGGAGGAGACCTTTCATCCTGAAGTTCTAAGAGGTGTTTGCCTCCCTGAACATGCCCTCACCTGTCCCCCACAAAGTCCCTGGGATGAGAGAGTGCTCAAAAATGTTGGCTGCAGCCTCAGTCTGCCTCCCCACAGCAGTCTCCCTTAGGAAGGGGGCAAGATAGACTCTCTGTCCTCGGAACTCAGGAAGCCGCTTTCCACAGATCTGCTGAGTAGCAGGAGTGGACTGGAGGGGGAGTCAGGAAGTCGATCTTCGAAGGAGAAGCTGTCTGGGATGGAGGAGTGGGCCGGAGCCCCTTGCTGATGTTTGCACAGATGAGGTTTAGAGAGCTGTGTGTGTTGAGTCCAAGTGATGCAGCAGCGCCAGCCAAGCCTTTTCCCCTGACCTGTGTAGAAAGGCAACCCTCTCCCGCTGCCTGGAGATCAGGGTCCGGTCCTTAGGTTTTCAGGACCAACTCCTGAGCACAAGGACACAATCAGGCTGGAAGAGGGAGGAGGCACAAGGCGACGTGCGCTCTTGGACAAGCTGGCCTAGAACAGGTGCCCACACATAAAGGGGAGTCATCTGAGAGCAGAGGACTGGCCCAGGGCTCCGGGGCACTGTCAGATCCAGCAATATTGGTGGGAGAGGATGATAGTAAAATTATTCTGTTCAAGAAAAAGGGGGGGGGGGACAAAAGATGAAGTGGAAATATGCTGGACTGGAATACAAACACCTGGCTCCTCACTTCTTGCAACCTATGATTCATTTCCTTGTTCTGGGACGTGTGGGGGCAGAGAGGGCAGGGACAGTGCAGGAGGAGAAGGGCGGAGAGAGGGGAGAGCAGAGGAGAGAGAGAGAGAGAGAGAGAGAGAGAGAGAGAGAGAGAGAGAGAGAGAGAGAGCTTGTGTCCCTGGGGGTTTTTCAGACAAAGCTATTATCGAAATGCCAACCAGCTCCTGCTTGGCTAATTTGCATATTCCATGCTGAGCACTGGGAAGCAGGATGAATATGCATGAGGGCTTGGGTAAGATGTGGAGCTGCTGGGCTGCGGGCTAAGGTGGCTCATTGTTCTTTAGAAGTAAGGCTTTAGAAAGCCAAAGCACCTTCCAGGTCAGCAGAATGGCCTGTGCTTCCCTCCCATCGGAAGGAGGAGGGCAAACGCCAGGCTCAGACAGAAATCCAAATGATGACGATCCTCTCAGACTCACAAAGAAATAGATAATCAGGCGCCATCGAGAATGGGAGGGTCTCTTCTCTAAAAGTAGCATATAATTACTCCCCTCTTGTGCATGCTAATCATGGAGGCTGGCTCAGGGATGAGAGTCACCTCTCCTAGCTTCCAGGAAATGAGGCTCCTCTCCTTACTTTTTGCTTTCTAAACAGGAAAAGTGGACACTCTGGGGTGCCCCATCTTTCAGCCTCCTACGTAGACCCTATAATGCCCTGGGCGACCAGGCTGTGGTAGGAGAGCCTAGGGCATGGTGGGTGCTGATCCGTGCCCATGGCATGGATTCAGTCAAGTACTTGAAGATTTAAGTTATAATACATCTTAAGGGAACGGGGTAGGTGCCAGGGGTATTGATCAGTTGGAAGGGCATGCCTGTCTTGGGAAGGCCCTGGTCAATGCTTACTCATTGACAGTTTACGGTTCTCTGTGACCACCAACTGAAGATGTTTTACTCCAGACACTGAAGTGAAAGTGAAAAGGGCTTATTTTATACTTCCTCAGCAAAATTCGTGATTTCCAATTTCATCCTACAAAACTTGGGGCCACAAAACACTTGCCATGTTGTTTTCTTCCTGAAGGATCATGGCTGTCTCCCATCCTTAAACAGAGATAAAAAAGATTGGAGAAATGTTCACCCCACCCCACCCCCATCATGTGTTTCTACTCCACATAATTAAAGGGGGGCCTCCAGCACCATAATGAGTTTTCTTCCCAGGACTTGACCAGACTAGGTTTGGAAAAATCTTTTAATAGAAACCCACTTGAGTTCAGGGACCTCCCAGCCACCCCACTAGTCTACCCGGGAGGGCTACCTGTAGACTTTCCACTACTGATTTAAGTGTTGACATCCTAGACTTGGTGTGAATTTTGTGATGGACCCTGAAATGCAGTTCACCATCTGGGCTTCCCCTCTACCCCATATTGCTATGGTACTCCAGAACATTCGAGCAGAGGAGAAGCCTGAGAAGAGCATTGGTTTCACCTGCTAACGTTAGCTGAGCCTTCCCTGGGTTCTGGCTCCATTCAGAGCACTAACCAGCAATGCTTTCCCAAAACCTGATGCAAATACTAGCTAAGGGGAGGGCTTGTTTGAGGTGGGCTTGGATAGACCAGGGATTTTGTCTCTTTTCTAGGTGTGGTCAGTACTGCTGGACACCAAACCTTGCCGCACGGGGATAGGGGAAGGAAAGGCAGGTAGGTGGTACAGAATCTTGAGGGATGGCTTTCATGTGCCCTCTCAACTCCTGTTGCAGAAAGGTGACAAAATCAAGGCACTCTTCTCCCCCTCTTTCTGATAACCTCCTCAAGGGTCCCAGACACTTGAGGTTTATTTTTAACTACCACTGGCTTTGATTAGCTTGGCTCCGGCTGCTTCAGACACCTGCTGGCAGGATAAATTGGGGAAAAAGAAGCGGCTGACCCAGATCTCATAAACCCAAAACAGGAGGAAAAGCATGTGCGTGTGCGTGTGCGTGTGCGTGTGCGTGTGTGTGTGTGTGTGTGTGTGTGTGTGTGTATGTGTTCATTATTTCCCCTTTGCTGACATTGATGAAAAACCCTACAAATGGCAAAATATTGAACTTCCTGATGATGATCTCATGTCACTAGTGACCTTGGGCATCTGTAGCCTTAAGGCTGATAAGTTGCAAAATTGAAGTCACCTTCTTTGTCAAAGGCTTAGTATCAGTGTCAGCATATAGATTCTGATGATTTGGGTGTGTGCTTTGTGGTCTCTTCCACCTTAGGTGGCAGCCCGCATGTTCTCTGCATGGATCTCTGTATAACTTGGCACTATGAACACACACAAGACATACAGGTACTCTGACAGCTTCCTGGTAGAGTAAGGCCCTCCTCCTTCACTTCCCACCCACCCTCAAAGATTGCCTCTTGTCTGCTTCAAGGAAAGCAGAAGCCTGGGAAATGAGTGGCAGAGAACCCACTCTGTCTTCTCTGGTTGCCCTTATCAGGTTTTCTATGGATTGGCTCATGTGGTTAAGTAGGCACTACGCCCCTAAACATCAGAGAACATCTACTGGGATGAGACCTAAGTGTCTGTCCATCACTACTATCTCCTTAGTAGCCTTGGGTGAGTTGCTGACCATCTCTGCTTCGCGGCTTTCTCCTCTGGATAACCCAGAAGATATGAATACATACCTGCTTATGACTCTGAGTTGCTGGGATGTGAGACAAGGTGTAGAAAGTGATAGGGCTGGTAGCAGGCATGCAGTGACCACCCCGTGAACCTTTTTTTCGTTTGTTTGTTTGTTTTGGTTTTTTGAGACAGGGTTTCTCTGTGTAGCTTTGCGCCTTTCCTGGAACTCGCTCTGTAGCCCAGGCTGGCCTCGAACTCACAGAGATCCACCTGCCTCTGCCTCCCGAGTTGTGGGATTAAAGGCGTGCACCACCAACGCCTGGCTTGTTTGTTTGTTTTTGTTTTTGTTTTTTGTTTTGTTTTGTTTTGAAAGCCAGGAGTATGGGAACTGGCAGTGCGAGTATCATTCAAACTAGAAGACGAAAGGCAATGGAATTCAGGCTATGCTAGGACAGAGTCAGCATCCGGGATCCAAGGGCAGCATTCACCTGCTGTTGTCGAGGCTGACAGATGCCTGCTATCAAAGCCAGAGGCTGCGCGGAGGAGTTAGTGCTGCTGGGCCTCAGGGCTGCAGTACGGAGGAGCAAAGTCACAGGATGCTGTTCCGTTCCCACAGGCCACTGAGGGCAGAGAGGGAGTGGTGACAAAGCTCAGGGCAGGAAAAGGGTGCATCCTCCCAGGTAGCTGAGGTCAGCAGAGCCTCTTCCCTCCAGCTCCTGAGCTCTGAGGCCCCCAAAATCCAACCTGGCACCCCAACAGGCGGCACTGCAGACACACCACTTATAGCTCATCCCTGGGATTCTCCACCTCCGCCTAGCTTCAGACCAGCTAGTTTCTACCCCACGTAATACAGCCAAGCAGTGAAAACTTAAGAGACGATGGATGGCCTCCTTCTGTGGTGTAGGCAGCCTCATCACATCACACGACCCCACTAGTACCCACCATGGGGTATCAGCACCATGGCCACAGGCCAGCAGTTGAGAACAGCCAGACATCATTGACCTAGAGGGTTTGGAACACAGAGCCAATGGACACCACTCTCCAAAAAGCGTGAAGAATATTAATTAAATGAAGGTTTATTTCAAAATTAGTCTTAGAGTATAAGCTGGGTTGAGGGCTGGAGCCAGACTACATAATGAGTGGTGAGGGCACCTGCCTTCCCCAACACGGGTGGAGAGGAAGCAGCGTCCTGCGCCCGATCATGCATCCAAGGATTACTAGCACTAGAAGCCAACAGCAAAGGACCCCGTGCGGTGGCTCATGTTTAATCCAGGTTAAGCTATACACGTTTAAATACACGCCGGAGGTTACGTGGTGTCATGCAATCCCAGTGACGGGATGACTTTCTTGCTCAGTGACCTCCCGCAGTGAGGCTGCTCCAAAGGTGAGGTTAGGTTGGACAGAGCACTGAAACGAGAAGAGGAGAGAGGTCATGCAGGGACCACGCGGAGCAGAGAGCCACCCCCAAGGACCTGAGTCACCTTTCCAGGAACAGGAGAGAATGACAGGTACCTGCTACCATAAGCAAGCGCTGCAGTCTCCAGGGCCCAGGGATCGAACTCTGGGACTTTAAGGAAATGCCTTCCCTGGCCATGCTCATTCTTCACCCACACATTAGGATGTACCTGAGCTGCTCACAGGGTTGCCGAGAGGCTTGTAAAATACGCTCCATAAATATTAACTATTTTATAAATTCACTGACATTTCAGTGGGTCATGGCCTATCTTTCAGCTCACCAACCTCATATAACCCATCTCTACACACTTCTTTGAAAAACTTCTATCCTTGCAAAGTCTTTGAGAGTCACGAGTTCTTCCTATTGGAATTTAATATTAATCCCTCTGATCCTCATAGAAAGCGTACAGTTTGGGATTTCACAACCAGGTTCCATAAGCCTTTTACAACTCTTCTAGGTTTTGTGTGAATGTGGAGCAAGAACTCAAAGATGATGGGTCCAGACATACACTGTGTGGTCATCAATGGCCAGTAGCGCACAAAAAGAAGACAACCAGACAGTGTAGGACTCCTCACGGGGATCTGTAACCACCGGTCAGTGGTGTTCAGCAAAGGTCCTGAGCCTGGACCTCATCAAGCCCCTCATTACACCAGTTACAATAACTAAAGGAGACAGAGAACAGATTAAAGATATTCTATAATTTATTAATTTAAATAATTAAGAAGGAAAGGGAAGGCTATATGTGTTTTTTTATTTTGATTTGGTTTGGTTTGGTTTTGGTTTTTAAAGATACATTATTGGCCGATCGTGGTGGTGATCCCAGCACTTGGGAGGTGGAGGCAGGAAGGTCAGGATTTCAAGGTTCTTCTCAGCTACACAGAGGGTTAGAGGCCAACCTGGGCTACCTGAGATCCTGGGAGGAGGACAGGAAGAAGGGGTAGGAGCGGCAGAGACACAAAGACAGACAGAGACAGACTTAGGAGATAAATCATCACATTTTATGGACCTTCATCAGGTCCTGATGCAAGCAAATGAACTGGAAACACTTGATGGGGACCACGGTGATCTGAGCAGTGATTAGGTCACCAGTGACACACACAAAGCTGAATTTTGTCATCGTCGTAGCCTTCCCTCTCCCTTTTTGTTGTTTTGGGAGTGGAGCCCAGGGCCTCATACTTGCCAGGCAAGCACTCTACGACTGATCACCATCCCCAGCCCTAGCTCTTTAGTTGTGATAATGGTATTATCGCTATGTGTCCAATTCTCAGGTTTTAGAAATGTACACTGAGATATTTATGAATGAAAAAAATACTAACAGAAATCTGCTTCAAAACAAAACTGCTGGATAAGAATATAAAAAAGACTGGTGTGGGCTGGAGAGATGGCTCAAGGGTTAAGAGCACTGGCTTTTCTCCCTGAAGACCCAGGTTCAATTCCCAGAGCCCACATAAGTCAGAACTCAGAACTATCTGTAACTCCTGTCCCAAGGGACCTGATGCCCTCTTCTGGCCTCTTTGGGCACACACAAGGGGAACAAACACATTCCGGGAAAACACCTATACAAATAAATAGAAATTAAAAAAAAAAAAAAAAGATAGCTGTGAGTTAATCCTCTTTACTGTTGGCTGCACTGAAAACTTCCATAGTAAAATGTTCAAAAAGAAGTTACAGCCGGGCGGTGGTGGCGCACGCCTTTAATCCCAGCACTCGGGAGGCAGAGCCAGGCGGATCTCTGTGAGTTCGAGGCCAGCCTGGGCTACCAAGTGAGCTCCAGGAAAGGAGCAAAGCTACACAGGGAAACCCTGTCTCGAAAAACCAAAAAAAAAAAAAAAAAAAAAAAAGTTAAATGCCGGGCAGTGGTGGCGCACGCCTTTAACCCCAGCACTCAGGAGGCAGAGGTAGGCGGATCTCTGTGAGTTCGAGGCCAACCTGGGCTACAGAATGAGATCCAGGACAGGCTCCAAAGCTACACAGAGAAACCCTATCTCAAAAAACAAAAAACAAAAAACAACAACAACAACAACAACAAAAAAGAAGTTACAGGATAGGAGCTGTGGCTCAATGGAAGGATGCTCACTTAGCATGTGTGAGCCCCTGGGTCTCCAGCTTTACTCCCTTCCATAAAAGCTTATGAAAAGACAAACTTAATCATGACACCATTCACCTTTCAAGACAATACTGAAAGTATTAACTTATTTTCAGGCTTTGTTTTGCCCAACTACATATGACATGGCACAAAAGCCACAGGATTTCCATAGTAAGTCCTTTGTTGGTGTCCTGTTCCCCATGAGGACACACACTGGTGACCTGAAGTAACAGAATCTCCCCAGGCCTGCTAGTGACACCCATTAACGTGAAGCCCTCATGATGACCACGTGGTTTATGTGACCACTGCCTGGTCGGCCATGGTGGCGCTCTATGGGGGCTTTCAGCTCCGCAGCTAGCACGGGAGCCCAGAGGACCCCTCCTGTGTGGGGAAGAGGGCAGCTGCTCTCACCTTTTAAAATGTAGTCCGTTAGCAAAGTAGGCACCTTCTCATTGTCCTCCTTCATGGCGAAGAGAACTAGAGAAGGAGAGAGAGGGAGATATGGGCCAAGATACTGTCAGGGTATGGAGCTTGCTTCTAAGGCTAGACAACTTCGCCTTAAGCGAGAAAGAAATGATTTGAGGAAACCAAAAGAAATGATTTGGTATTCATTGATATAAGCAGATGCAGCACTCTACAAGCTTTCAAGAGACAGCATTCTTGGGGTGAGAGAGAATACTCACAGCGAGCCACAAGGTTGTCTCTGCAGAGTATACCTATCAGTGATTTCTTTCGAATGTCCCTTTTTGGCTCATCTATAATTTCCATACCATCTACCAAATGTGTATCTTTAATAAAAATAAATGAAGCAATGGTCCAAAATGATAAAAATCAGTTTTTGGAATAGTCCATCTAAATGTTATGTATTAATTGCTGAAACACTAATAAAACTGTGCTGTTTGTTTTGTTTTTTGACAGGGTTTCACTATGTAGCCCTGGCTGGCCTAGAACTCACCATGTAGCCCAGGATAGCCTTAAACTCACAGAGATCCACCTTTCTCAGCCTCTGGAGTGCTAGAATGAAGGACACTCTCCACCATGCCCAGTTATGAAACTGTCTTTAAAGATATTCTACACACATAAAAAAAAATGCTATTGTGGGCTGGAGAGATGGCTCAGCAATTAAGAGCACTGGCTGCTCTTCCAGAGGTCCTGAGTTCAATTCCCAGCAACCATATATGGTGGCTCACAACCATCTGTAATGGCGCCCTCTTCTGGCCTGCAGGCATACATGCAGACAGAACACTGTATACATAATAAATAAATAAATCTTTTAAAAAATGTTATTGCAATAATCCTCACCTCCAATTTATTGACCACAAATGAAGTTTATCCACAAACCTTTACCTATGTTATGTCCTGTGGGAGGAAATGAAGTCCTGAGTGAATGTGTATTGTTGATATTTATACAGCCAGGTCAAGAATGCTGATGCCTCGGACCCAGGGAAATGGCAAAGCCTTCCTCTGGTCCAAATACGGATGCTATGAATCACTGACCCTTATCTAAAAACAGTGTGTGCAGGAACTGTCACCACACCTTCCCCCTTCCCTCGACTGCGACCTGAAACTGCTCCCTACAGCTGTCAGCTGACCCGATTCATCCTTGTTCAGCTGTGTGCAATAAACCCCCCTCTTGATTCAGTGAATAAAATTAATGTGCTGAGTTTCCAGGCTTCTGCTGGTATATCTCCGTTAGAGTACATGGCCCACCCAACCCCAGCTTTTCTGTCTCTGTGTCTGTCCTTTCTCCACTCCTCATTACTCAAGTCAACTCCAAAGCCATGCAGGTCACAACAATGCCCATTACAGTGTTAGACTATGTAGAGCTGAAGAACTGTGGACTCCCAGGGAGCCTTCACAGCTCTTGCTGAAATACCTATTTGACTTATACAAGAAACAAACAATAGGAAAACTTCTAAAGCCTGAAAGCTTTTAAGGAATATTTTCATAAAATCTTTAAAATTGTATTTTCTAGGGGTGAGACTGTAACTCAATGGTAGGACACTGGTCTAGCAAATGTAAGGCCCATGTTCCATCCCCGAATAAATAAATTCTTTTCTGTTAACTAAATAACATGTTCTCATGTTCACAACTTACATTATAGAAGTCAACCTAAGAAAATTCTGTAAGAAAGTATCTGAGCCTTATTTATAACTTCAACAAAAGCATCCAACAGTAGACTCTTTCACCAATAAGGTCCTTAAATAGACGACAGTGTATCCAGCCTGTGTAGTCTTACACCACCTTATGAAAATGAGAGATCTACATCTGTAAAACAGACTCATCAGCAAAGAAGGCTGAAGAACATGTATTAGCTTTATAACAAATATACCCTAACACAGAAAAACCTAGAACAATGCATGAAACCGTTAAGCAGTTCTGAGTGTGAGACCACAGAGGATGTTTCTTCTGGGACTGTTTCCATGCTGCCTAATTCTCCTCAATGAACATATTTCACTTTTATAAGCAGAGTGAGCAGTGAAGATCAGCAGGCCCTGAGTCAGGAGGCCACCACGACAAGGGTGGGATCCCAGATCCACTTCCGGGATCCCAGATCCATGTCCACGTTCTCCTGGTTTTGAGGCTGGGTAATGAAACTTGGAACAGGGT